>JAPVLO010003432.1:0-22424 GCA_027257055.1 Cephalopachus bancanus | reverse complement strand
GCTAGCAATTTGATTTTATTAACTGATTTAGCTCATTTGATATGTTGCCATAACTATGGCAAACTTCCCACACTGTGAAATTTAACTCTTGCTTCTTCAAATCTTCAGCCATATTTCCAATAGATCTTATGCTAGTATTGCTAAGGAATGTGTTTTCATTTGTCATCTCATTGTGGCAAGAAGAACAAGTGGCATGTGGCTTTTGGTCTTTTGCTATTAAGTACAGTACCTCAAAAGCAGTTTCCAAACATTTCACCAATTGTGAAATTTTGTAGAGAACCAGAATGAATATCACATGACTTTGAACATTCTTAGAACGAAATTGTAGAGTCTTGCTCTTTTGGAAAATGTCTTTTTAATGTGATGACTTCTTACTGTGAAGTGTGTACTTCAAGGCTGAATGACCAATGACAATGGATGTGAATACATTTAACAAATAATCTTTGGGATTAAAAAAATAGACTTCTTGAAGGGTCTGAGCAGATTGTTGTTTTTTAAAATTTTTTATTTTTAAAGATGTTGGGTACAATTCAGGGTTAAATACACAAATGTTCATTATGCAGGTACCCTTGTTGATGAGGTGTGCCTGCCCCCAGCAATTTCCTACTACTGACAATCCTTTTTATTTATTTATTTTTTTCTGAGTTGGAGTCTCACTCTGTCGCCCAGACTGGAGTGCAGTGACCGCTCCCGGCCACCGCAGCCTCGACCTGCTGGGCTCCGGCGATCCTTCCACCTCAGCCTTCCCAGTAGCCGGAATTACAGGCATGCGCTACCATGCCCGGCTGATTTTTTTGATTTATTATAGAGATGAGGTCTCGCTGCCCAGGCGGGTCTCGAACCCGCGGGCTCAGGCAATCCACTCACCTCAGCCTCCCAAAGGCGCG
This sequence comes from Cephalopachus bancanus, assembly GCA_027257055.1. Taxonomy (NCBI): domain Eukaryota; kingdom Metazoa; phylum Chordata; class Mammalia; order Primates; family Tarsiidae; genus Cephalopachus; species Cephalopachus bancanus. The sequence continues at coordinate 21,537 of JAPVLO010003432.1, read as the reverse complement.
GGATTACAGGCTGAGCCACCGAGCCCGGCTTCTTTTTTTTTTTTGAGTTGGCGTCTCACTCTGTCGCCCAGGCTGGAGTGCAATGGCACACTCATGCAATGGCACGCTCAACACCAACGTTGATCTGCTGGGCTCTGGCGATTCTTCTGCCTTAGCCTTTCAAGTAGCTGGAACTACAGGCACCCACTACCACGCCCGGCTAATATTTTAAAATTTATTGTAGCGACAAGGTCTCGCCAAGTTGTCTGAGCTGGTCTCGAACCCGTGCGGTCAGGCAATCCACTCACCTCGGTCTCCCAAAGTGCTGGGATTACAGGCTGAGCCACCAAGCCTGGACGATAATCCTTTTCTTATAGTATTACAATAATTGTTTAAGGTCCACTTATGAGTGAGAACATGTGATACTCAGTTCTTTGTTTCTGTGATAGATCATTCAATATTATAGACTCTAAGTCCATCCAAGTTACTGTGAAGTTCATAATTTTGTCCTTCTTTATGGCTGCATAATATTCCATCATGTATATGTACCACATTTTAAAATCCAGTCCTATTTCGATGGGCGGGCTGGTTGGTTCCATGTTTTTGCTATTGTGAGCAATGCTGCAATAAACATGTGTGTGCAGGTAACTTTTTCATACAGTGATTTGTTTTCCTCTGTCATGTGTTTATACTAGCCATAGGGGATGGGTCAGTTCGGCTGTACTTATTCACTTGTGTGTTAATAGTATTATGTTTAATTTCCAATTTAATTGCAAGAATCTTGTTACAACATTGTTTTTTAGCAATAGTTTAGCTAAAACTAGCTAATATAATCTGTAAACACACATCAAGCCAAGTAAATGGCTTAGGCATAGTCACCAACTTCAAAAGTATACAAGTGGAAGCATCACTTCTTGTTTCCACTTCCCGTTTTCACTCTGCTCTCAGGTGTGTCACATCACATGTGATGCTCTAACATTTGGACCAGGTAAAGATGCTAGTGCTAGGCTATATAGCAAATATTAGTAAAGCTTAGTTTATGTCTTACTAAAGAAGGCAAATAGAATTTCATTGCATTTCAGTGGATCCTTTATTCTCACACAAATCCTTAGGGTGGGTGCACCGCAGGTTAGAAACAACTGCTCTAGAAACTTCCAGAAGAATAAATTCACTTATTTCTGGGCAGAGATGTTGGCAGAGCAAAGTGCAGAGTCACTAGTTGAGCAGCAGTGCAGTGGCACGGACTTGTAGGGTCTGCAAACGCTGGCACCAGGATGCTCAGGAGGAGTCTGAGCAATTTGACTCTGGAGTCTCCAGAACTGCTTTTCTCCTTGGTGCTCATACTACTCCTTTCCTCATCACAGCAGGCATCAGTTAAGTAGAAAATCACAATGAAGCAGTCAATAGGAATGCTCCATTAGATTGGTGGCGAGGGATAATAGATTGTGCAGGTGACCTTGAGGAAGAAGTGTTTAAAGGCGAACAGAGTATAAGTAGGAGATAGGAAAAGAAGGGTACAGTGTTCCAAGCAAAGGAAATAGCATATTTGAAGGACTCCTCTGTGTTCAAAGTAGCTTGAGAAAGGATTGAGACTGGTCGTATACTCACTGCATACAGCTAAAGAAAGATGTCTGTTTTCAAGTGATAACATGGAGGACAGCCACACCCCTTCCCAGCTCCTAGCTACTTATTCTAAATAGACGACTTGAACTGGATTGACCTGGGTTGGTTTCCCAGCTCCATCACTCTGGGACGTGGAGCAAGTTATTTAATTTTGTTTCTTTTTGGGGACCATAACAGGGTATGTCATAGTGGTATGACTAGGCTTAAATTAATGCATGTAAAGAGCTTGGTCAAAAAAAAAAAGAGCTTAGTCTAGTATTTGGCACATAGTGCTAAATTCTAGCTATTTCCCCCCGACCATTGTGGTTATTGTTTTTCCTACTTCAGAAGGGCTTGGGGTAAGATCTAGTTTTTCTAGAGAAAACCTGAAGGATCAAATAGCCCCAATGATCAAAATTCATTGCCTCCCACTTCAGGTGAGCTTAAATTAAAAGCCCTTCTGCATTCACTTCAAGCTTCTACCCGTCCACTTCTCATTTTCAACAGATGGTCTTCCAACCCAATTCCTACTTCCTTGGAAAATGCAAGCAATCAACAGATCAGGTCTCAGCTTCTCACTACCAAAACCTCAAACTCACCTGCACTTGCATCCATTCTTCCTTGCCTTCTGTTATTGGGAAGACATCTTTCTTTCAGTTGAATGATAATCTTTCTGTATGGTTCTGTAAGCAACCCCTTCGTAAGGATGTTTTTCCACTGATTATTTTTACCTTCTCCCATGACTTCATCTTCTCCCTTTGACTCCTTCTCATGCACTGCTGGGCACTAAGTCTGGAATAAGGAGGGCGGTTTTCCCCAAGTTTTTCTCAGCTTAAAAAGACATACTCTCAGCCAGGCTCGGTGGCTCAGACTGTAATCCCGTGCTTTGGGAAGCTGAGGTGAGTGGATTGCCTGAGCCCGCGGGTTCGAGACCCACCTGGGCAACTTGGCCAGCCCTCATCTCTACAATAAATGAAAAAACTAGCTGGATGTAGTAGTGCGCGCCTGTAGTTCCAGCTACTTGGAAGGCTGAGGCTGAAGGATCGCCAGTCTGGGCGACAGAGTGAGACTCCAACTCAAAAAAAAAAAAAAAAAAAAGACATACTCTCCATTCACTGAATGAAAGCTGTCCTTTCTCCTACTATTCATAGTCAGATTTAACTATATTTCTCCACACCTGTCTTTGTTTTCTCACGTCTCATTTACTCCTCAGCTCACTAAGTCTGGCTTTCTGTCCCTATCATTGTGCTCACTGTGTTCTCTCATGATCATCAGCTTATTTCTAGTATTCAAACCTATAGCCTTTACCGTACTTGGCTTCTCCATAGCATCTGGCATCCATCATGCCCTGGGTCTCATGATTCCTTACTCATTTTCTGTTGTGTCTATCTATCTGACCATTCTCCATCTCCACAGCAACTCACTCTGCTGCTTGTGACTTAAATACTGGTGTCCCTCACAACTTTGTCCTAGCTCCCCTTCTCTTCTCATTTAAAGGCATCTCCTCTAGTGGTCTCTCCCTTACCGCGAGTTCATTGATTGTCGTTTATGCTGATGGCTCCCAAACTTGTCTTCAGCCTAGATTTCTCTCCTGATATTTAGATTTTATGTCCACTAGCATGTTGGAAGGCGAGGAGGGGCTTTTATTCCCCAACTATTCTCTCCATTTGAGGAGTCTGACTCCAGCTATGACCTTGTGTGTGAGCTTTCAATCTTGACCGCAGAAATTACAAAGCTTTATCTGCCAGCCCTTATGGAAAAAACCGCCCTCCTTCTTCCAGACTTAGTGCCCAGCAGTGCATTCCAGTTTCCCAGGGAGATTTGTAGTCAATTACTCAGCCCCCGCCACTCCCAAACCATATACCCCTCATAAGCATTTCTGCATTCCTAGCACCAGCATCGGCATTCAGAGGCCTCCTGACTGGGGATCTTGGCTAAGGCACTTTGGTTCAGTATCTTTTCACTCCCCGCCTCCCTTCCCTCAGTCCATAAAGAGGCAGGAACTTTTTGTTCTGCACACCTTGGCAGTGGGACAATTCTCCCTATCTGCACCACATCTGATCCTAGACCTTCGACCGAGCCATTCTGTGGGGAAAAAGGGAACACTGGAGAGCTGGTGCCTCTTTTTGCTTCTTGCTTAAAGTAAGTGAATGAAGACTTGATTGCTTGACACCATTCAGTGGGTTCTTTCTATTTGAAGACTTGTGTCTCTCTCTTCAGCTGAAGATAATTTTTTAATATTATATTTGTGCTTGGGGTTCACTGAGATTCTTGGATTCATGGGTCTGCAGTTTTTATCAAGCTTGAACAAACTTGGCTATTCTTCTTTCAATATTTTTTTCTTATCCTCTCTTTACTCTCCTTCCAAATACACATACATTAGACTGCTTGAAGTTGTGCTCACTGCTATTCTTTTCAGTTTTTTTCTTCAGTCTTTTTACCCTGTCTTTTATTTTGAATAGTTTCTCTTGCTATGTCTTCAAGTTCACTTCTCTTTTCTATGTGGTGTCTAATCAGCTATCAATTCTAATTCAGTATATTTGTTATATCAGACATTGTACTTTTCATCTCTAGAAGTTTGATTTGGTCTTCTTAAAATATACATTTCATGTCTTTCCTTAATATATTAATATTTTCTTCTACCTTCTTGCTGTGTTTTCACATGGTGGAGAGAACACGCTCTCTGGTATCTTTTCTTATAAGGATACTAATCTGTCTAATCTGGGTTCCATCCTTATGACCTCATTTAACCTTAATTAACTCTTATAGTCCCTATCTCTAAATAGGGATTAGGGTTTCAACATATGAATTTGGGGAGGACACAGTTCATTTGGTAGAATTACCTGCCTTCATGAAGTCCAGTAGGAAACACAGATATTAACGAGCCATTAAACATGCAAGAGAATGAAACGTGTGTTAGAGGTACAACTCATCTGGTGGAATTCAACTAAACTGTTATTTTATATATTTTTTGTAGAGCATAGAAGCATGCATAAGCAAAAAGAAAAAGCAGTATTTAGGAAAGAGTAAAGCCAAGGGGGTAATCTGTGGCTTGTGAAAAAAAGATAAACTATTTACATTATGTGCAGATCAAAAGTTTTTTAAAACTTTTCTTTAGTTCAAAAAGCACTTAAAATAATTATTGAGCATCATAGCTGTTGTCTAATGTAATAGTACACATTGTTTCTGAGTTGGCGGTAATAAAAGGGTATGAACCCAGAATAGTATGCTCTCCTAACTTCTCAGTGCAACTTCTAAGACCATAGAATTGTGAAAGTCAGAGGAAGGCAGTGAAGAGCCATGTGTACACGCTTGTTTCTTATCTCATTTTAATCATTTGGGAAGCTTCTTTGCTGCCTCAGGAAAAGGCCATAAAACACCATTCTAAGCAGGTTCTGAGTCCTCTTTTGCAAATCCTAGACCAGACATTGTCATCTGGCCTTGCACGTACCGATGCTCTTGGTGATCTGTCATGACCCCCTGGGTCTTCTTTACATGTCTAAGTACACCAGCCTGTGTCTGCTAATGGAAGCGCCTGAACTTTTGTTGAATGTAAGCCAGAAGTTCTTGGGAACTAATGTTCCCCTGGGTAGCCCTTGAGCAATGTCTGAGGAAGTAGGCATATAAATACCCCAGCTCCGTCCTCACTTGGCCAGGATAATTCTGAGGTATGTACTCTTCACCATCTTCTTGAGTTTTCCCATAGGATTAAGATTTACTTGCCCACTTTGAGAGTTGGTTTATTGGACAGCGCCCCTTCCTTGTGTCCTTTTCCCTCTACTCTGGTGCTGTCCCTGCACCTCCTAGAAAAATGACATGCTCTCAGTTTTCATCTCAGGATCTCCTTCTGGGGGAGTCCAATTAAGATAGATGGTAATTTGAGCTAAAAATGACACTGCCTCCTTACCTCCTCCCCGCATCCAAACCTCTACTCTATTTTCTCAAAAGGTCATTAACAGAGTCTGGTGAGAGAGACACATTTTCACTCCTGTGCTTTCTGTAATGTGTGTTTTGATCCTGTCCAGAATGTGGGCAGAATTTAGACACCCAGAATGTGGCCGATTTGCCTCTAAGACTGTTAGACCACAAACCTGCAAGAGTAATTGGAAGGCAGTTTCCAGCTGTCATAAAGAACCTCCTCAGCTGATGTTGGGGTTTCAGATCTGTTTATTTTTACCGCAGAAAGGTACTTTTTCATTCCTGAAAAAATAGAAAGTCACAATAAGACAGAATCTTGAAAATTTTGTATTTAGTTAACAGCTTATGCACCTTAAAGGCCATGATTCTCCAACTTTAGTGTGCCTCAGACTGACTTAAGGAACTGTTATATAGATTAAGATTTAATCTGTATTTTATTCTATTTGAGTTGGGGTCTCACTCTGTCACCCAGGCTGGAGTGCAGTGGCACAATCACGGCTCACCACAGCCTTCACCTCCTGGGCTCAGGCCATCCTTTCCCTTCAGCTTCCTGAGTAACTGGGACTACAGGCACGTGCCACCACAGCTAGCTAATTTTTAAATTTTTTGTAGGGACAAGGTCTAACTATGTTGTTCAGTTTAGATGTGAACTCCTGAGTTCAAGCAATCCTCCCGCCTTGGCCTTCCAGAGTGCTGGGATTACAGATGTGAGCCACAGTGCCCTGCCTAATCTGTATTTTAATACAGTTTAAAACACTTTGAGAACTGTTGCTTCAAAGACTTTTGATGTTCTTCTCACCCCTAGCTTAGATGATTGTATTTCTTACAGTCTGTTCTTTTCAAGGGATCTTCTAATACAATATGATGTATATGATTTTTAATGTGATTGTATTGTATGTAGTGGACTCTCAAAATTTCTTATTAAAGATGGTAAAATATTTAGAATTTTCTACTTATATAGATGTCCTCACCAGCAACTGTCCATGTTAGCAATTCTTTTACCTAGTAATGAAATATTAACTTATTTAATTTTAAAAACAATCTCATTATTCTCAGATAGATAATATATCCACATATATTGAAAATATAGTGCAGTTTCTATAAAAAATTGTGAAGTTTAGACTCTTTCAGGATACTTTGACATTCATAAAGTGATTCACTTTGAAGCAAAAGTCTCTGTCTTTTATTCTGATGTGTAGGCATCATGCTTTCTAGAATGAAGAGCAAGATTCTACAAGGAATTTGTGGACCAAATTATTTCTGGGAAATGGGAAAATTGATGCCAGAATGCTGTGAAGAAAGGAAATGGAAGACCTTGGCTGAGAGGCCATGGCACCTGTGAATATAAAATTTCTAGGAATCTGAAAGATGGGAAATCTCAGAACGCAATGCAACCATCAGTCAAAGGGACCAGGAAGGTCTGAACTCTAGGTCTGAGTCAGCCACTTATTTGCTGGATGGCCCTGAGCTTTCATTCATTCATTCATTCATTCATTCATTCATGCATTCAACGTTCAACAAATAGACCTTGAGCAACTTTTAAATGTCGGGCACTTTTCTGAGGGCTGGAAATCCAGCAGTGAACAAGACACAGAAAGTCTGCTCACCTGGAGTCTCTAATCTAGTGTGGACAAAGACAGTGTGTGATCATACAGATATTTGTTGAATTGAATGGAAATAAAGAATATGACATCAAGTATTGATACATACTATAAAGAAGAGGAAGGCAGGACAAGAGACAGTGAGAGGGACAACCTCTCTAAGGAGGAGACAATGGAGCAGAAACACAGTGACACGAGGAGAGGACTGTGAAATTGACGGCGTTCTGGGCTCAGGGATGAGCAGGGGTGAAGACTCCAAGACTGATGTGTCCCTGGTATATCCCAGGCATAGCAAGGAGACCCAAGTCCTGGAGAACTGGGAGGGAGGGGTGAAAAGGAGCAGAGGCCAGGGAAGTAGTTTGCAGGGTCTGCAGGGTGTGTGAAGGAGAAGGAGTTGGGCTTGATTCTGAGTGAGAGGGGATATCCTTATTTTAGCAGAGAAATGATGTGATTGAATTTAGAGAAAGAAGAGGTGTGAAATCACCAGGCACTTACCTCTTTCCTGGCTCACACAGACACTAGACTTAGTTCATTTTAATAATTTTATTTTTATTTTATTTTTTAGAGACATGGTCTCACTCTGTCACCCAGGCTGGAGTGCAGTGGTGCAATCACAGCTCATTGCAACCTTGAACTCCTGGCCTCAAGTATTACTCCAGGTTTGTTCTCCCAAAGCGTTGGCATTATAGGCATGAGCCACCATGCCCAACTCATTTTAATAATTTTTATTGTCTAAGGGTTTTTTTATACTGAGAAGAGACCACACTAAATTGTTATTTGTTTTTCACCAATTAACAATCATCTAAGTATTTATTTGCCTCCTGTTTAAATAACTATTACATCCAAAGCCCAGCATTTTGCAAACTAGAGTTCCTCAAACATTTAAACAATGACTAAAAATGTAATCAGTTGAACCCTTCTTCCAAACTAAAATTTAATGAAAATTATAAGCCAAATATATTAGCTATTTAAAATGTTTTAAACACCTTAAAAGCTGACACATTATAATGATTACAAAACTTTTCAATAAAAGCACCAGTGTCATGAATCTAAATGTACTTCATCATTATCTCTGTTCCTCTTTTTTTTTTTTTGATTTGGAGTCTCATTCTGTTGTCCAGGCTGGAGTGCAGCGTGTGCCACCATGCCCAGCCCAGCTAATTTTTTTGATTTATTGTAGAGATGAAGTCTCACCATGTTGTTCAGGCTGGTCTTGAACCCTGGGCTCAGGCAATTCTCTCACCTCAGCCTCCCAAAGTGCTGGGCTCACGGATGAGCAGGGGTGAAGACTCCAAGACTGATGTGTCCCTGGCATATCCCAGGCATAGCAAGGAGACCCAAGTCCTGGAGAACTGGGAGGGAGGGGTGAAAAGGAGCAGAGGCCAGGGAAGTAGTTTGCAGGGTCTGCAGGGTCACCATGCCCAGCCTTCTCTGTTCTTCTTTTCACAGGGCTTCCCTGGGTGCTGGAGGCTTTCCATCTGCCCCTCCAGATCCACTCACTCCCTTATCTGCCCTGCTCTGTGTCCTGGGAGACTCCTATAAGATGTATGGACAGAGTCCTCTACCCTCTGACTTCAAGTGAGTTCCACCAATGAGAAGCATCCCGAGCTCGAAGCTGGGGGGACAGTGAAGTGGAGGGTTTCTGAGTTGACTGCATCCCTCAACAGAAGGCTTGTCACTGACCCATGCTCTCTGGGATAATGAGTCCTCTACTCCCCCTCAGGCCTAGTGAGCTCCCCGCTATTGCCAATCTCACACTATTGTATGCTCCCGGTTGGTTTCCCTTCACCCTGCCCTCTCATATATACATTCCTCATCATACCCTCCTCAATTACTCTGTTGGAGTGTGTCACCTGTCTCCCATTAGGATCTTGACCGATAGGCCAGGTTGCAATTTTATTTGCCTGACCTAGGAAGTCAGAGTGACATTTGCTGACCAGTTCGGGTGACCGATATAGGTTAACAGTTGAAGACTTAGAACCCGGCTCTGCCTTCCAGGGTGCTCCATCCAAGCAGAATAGGCTCTTTTTGATTAGCCTTTGTCCATTGCATGAGGAGCTGCCTAGATGATTGCCTCTAACCAATCAGTTTTGCTTTGATTTTTTTGTGCCCTTAGTCTTATGGTCCTTACGAAAATAATGCTGTTTGAGTGACTTTTCTTGGTAGTAGAGCCCGAAAAAAGCTAATTATGTCAGTGTTTATGGTGCCACCAATATAAACCATTTTGCAACTATCATTCTAAGAAGGACCTGGCTTGGTTTAACTCATTATGAACATGCTGGTCAATTCAGTGAGCTGGAACAGCAATTTTCTTTCTCACGACCATGAAGACCTGCAGTAGTGAGGCTTCTGCTACTCTTGATCTGGTTCTGTGTATACAGAGCAGCTCAGGGGTCCCCAAAACCCTCAGGAGAGTCACACATTCAAGGGTCTGGGGCGTTTCGGGGCTGCCCACTTGGGCTACTTTCAAGGTTTCGGGGGAAAATATCTGTGATGGCCTGTCAGCTGCTGCCGAAGGAGAAACAAGAAGAACGAGCCATGGTTCCACCCTTGAGGCCTTTCCAGGACAGTCTGGAATCTGTGAGTGAATGTTGCTGGATCATCAGGAAAGAATGTGCTGCTCAGCAGGGGATGTCAGCAAGGCTTGTACTTTCCCAACTGACAGGATGTGTGACTTCTCCTGCCTTCAGTCTTTGGCTGTTTGGCTGGGCTCTTACCAGTCACTTTTTGTACCTTCAGATACTGGCTGGGTCCTTTTTCTTCTCTAGACTGCTGGGGAAACTAGAAACAGAGCAACATGTCAACATTCCCCCCGGGAGGGATTTTCTTTCAGTCCCCTTCCCAGCTAATAGTGGATTGCCTGCTCCCCACCCTGTCCCTCCCCTACCATGGCAAAAATGCAGATGGCCCTGGGATAGGGAAACTAGCCTTGTGAAGCCTCAGCTATTGGCTGGTCACTGAGCCAGGCACCTTGCAGCTATTCTGCCACTGGTTTTCAAGCAGACTCTGACACTGCCCCATTAGCCCTCTGCCTTGTCAGGTGGGCTCGCTTTCTCACTTCCCTAGGGAGCTGTTTCTTTCTACTCATTTTGTCCCCAAACCCCTCTCTTCCCTCCCTTAGCTGATGACCTGTACTTCACCGGGAGCGTGAGGGACATGGGACTTCCTTAAATCCCCACCTCCTCGGTTTCTCCGGTGACAAAGTTATCCCTCTTCCCGTCAAAGGACAGAGCAGGGGCTCCAAGTCCTGTCACCACTCTCTTGTTTTTACCAAGAGCAGTGGTCTTTCTCTCATGGGTATCAGCACTGTTTCTATCAAGGGCTCAACAGAGTTGGAGAGAGTAGCTGATTAAAGCAAAAAACCAAAATGAAAGTAACACTTACAGCAGTGGCATAAACAAGAGAATCCCCGTCCATTTCCCCCCATAAACAGAGTCTCAGTCAAGAGATAATTGAATCAGTACAGACGTGGGGGTGGAAGCCGGCTCACTGTTGAAGGAGCTCCCCCGACCCCAAACAAAAGGCTCCTGCATTTTTATGGACCTGGAGTCCTGGGAAGGAAGAGAGAGGGAGGGCTAGGTGTGGAAAAGTACTGAGTACTGAGTTAGAGTTGGGGAAAGTGTTTTCAAGCTCTCCCCACTTACCCCCCTACTCGCATAAGGAGGCCCTGGTAGAGGCACCTGAAGAAGTCCTTGGACAGAGGGACCTGGGCATGGAGGTGCCAGGGCCAGGAATGTAGGTGTGGTTGGCCAAAGGCCTGAGACTGCCACCTCAGCTCCTTCCAGACACTGCAGCGTCCTGGCTGTCCCCAGTCTGGTGTGGGGAGGCAGCCTTGTAAATGCCTGTGGTCGAACCTGAAAAATAACACCTAGGATTTTCAGCCAGGAGCTAGACTCCTCAGTTTCCTGTCTGCAGACCCCACCCAGCAGTATACAATCATGGTGCAACATCACCTACCTGAAATAGCCCATCCTTGACTTTCTTGCCCCCCTCCAAGTGCTACTGCATTTCTCTGAGTCCTAAAGTAATACTTCTCAAAGAATGCTGCCTCAGTTTCCCCACGCTGCCGTTCACTCCTCAACTCCCCCAAATCTAGACTTTATTCTCATCGTTCTGCTGAGACAGGTCTTCTCTCTAGATTAGGCTGGGTTCCCTGGGAGCAGACCCTGAAATGAAGATATGCATGCAGGAAATTCGTTTGGCAATGCTGTTGAGGACTAGACTGGTAAGGAGGAAGGAAGATAGGGCTGGGCTGAGAAGTTGAACCACGATGCCATCACCACAGAGATCTCAGCTGAACCCACGAGGAGCTCTGGAGGTGGGGCGGGGCCTCAGAGTTGCCTGGGGTTGAGGGGAGAGGGCTCGGTCTTTGTACCCTGTCATGGGTCAGTCACTAGGGAACCCCAGCTTTCATTTCCCCAGAGAATATTCCCTGGCTGTGGGAGGAGAGTTGTTTATGCCTGACTGGCAGCTCCCTGGATAAGGAGAGGAAATTGCTGGAAGGCAACTTTGAGCTTGGTCCACTTGTTTTAATATAGTGCCTCAGCCCTGTTGCTGGGTTGAGGACACCAGTTCCTTGCTGGCTGTTGGCTGGAGGCACAGTGAGGTTCTTGCCATGTGGCCTCTCCAATACGGCAGCTTGCTTTGTAGCAGGAAAAATAGAGAGATAGTGACACCGAGACTATTATAGGAAGTGGCACTTTATTACGCTGGCTAGCACAGCGGGCCCGAGAATTTAATGCGTCCAACTCAAGCACCCCAGAACAGGAGACCTGGGGTATTACACCCTTGTTTAGGTAAGGGAGGGGGGTTGTGTTGAGTGATTACATATTTCCTTTGGAATCTTACAAGGTTGTACTCAGCAAAATCAGATTTTTTAAAGAACAAATGGTTTCCAGAAACTGCAGGCTTGTAAACTGTCAACTTCAGAAGGGGGGTTTTTGGATAAATCTGTGAATTAACCACTCCTTTTGCATATCCATTAAATGGCTAGTCTTTGGGCCATTTGGCCTTTCCCAAACAAAACTGCCTGGTGCCTGCCCGGGGCGGGTCTTTAAAGTTGCAACTTGTCTTTCAAAAGGAAATACCTTTAACTGCTATCAACTCCTTTCCTGCTCTGGGTAGTGATTACCATGAGGCCAACTGCTGATTCTGAACCAGCTACATGTTTCTGTGTTTATTCACTCAATCATACAAGAAATATATTTGACCATTTGCTGCATCTTGCCACAGCTTCATCCAAGTGTGCCAGCCACGAAGACAATAGTCTGCTAGCAAGATGGGAATCACGATCATATGGAACTTGACATGGCATCCTTGTCACTTTTATCTCATTCTACTTATTAGAAGTAAGTCATAGGTACTGTCCACACTCAAGGGAAAGAGACTACACAAAGATGTGACTACCAGAAAATGGAGATCATGGGTGGAGAAGGGCGCAGGGAATAGTCAGAAGGGCGTCTCCCAAGATAGCGCTAAACACTATATAGAACCAAATAAAGACAACAAAGGCCCTAAGCTCCGGCTTCCCCCCACACAGTTTCGCGTGCACGCGAAACTTAAAACTGTGTGTGAATAATTTCTCCCTATAGAAATACTACCTCATAGTCTCCTCCAATAAAACCCAAACATGGCACTGGCCAGCCCCTGCCAAGCCCATAAATACAGCCCTCTCCCTGCATATCTCTCTCTCTCGCCCTCTCTCCCCCTCTCCCCCCCCATTGCTCTCTCTCTCTCACTCTCTTTCTCTCCCTCTCTCTCTCCCTCCCCTACCCCGTGGCTACAGACCCTTTTCCTTTTCCCTGTAGCCACCATTTTAATAAACCTCTTGGTCTTTAATGGGTGTGGAGTTGTCACTGGCGCCTAAGTTCTTTCATTCGTGCCGTGACTTGGATTGGGTCTCTCTCACCCTTGTGTGGGTCTCTCTTGCCCTTGGGCGGGACCCTGATTCGGCGCTCGTGGCCACTCTAGCCCTCCTGGACCTTCCCCACCCTCTTGAACGCCCGAGCCGCATCCATCAGCCATCGTTGGATAGTTAAGTCCCCCTTCCCCAAACAAGGAAGCCTAAAACATGCCAGGGATCACCGGAGGGAATGGACCTCAGGATTCAGCCCCTCTGGCCTCTCGGCAAGGGGAAACACACCCCACCTCGGTCTTCACGGCCACAGCAGACCCTGAAGGCTCCCTCTTCTGTTCCATCTCTCACGGACCCCAGGGCTCCCACATCTGTTGGGCAGCAGCGGACCTCAGAGGCTCCCATGTCTGTTGGCCCACAATGGACCCTGCGGGACTTCCGTTTCTGTTCGACCGGCAGGAATCGCGAATACACTCCCTACCCACCGCTCGGTCAAGTGCTCTCTGTCTGTTTCGAAAATTCCTAGTGCTAGGTGCCTTGACCCCGGTTCTCCAGGAGACCCTGGTTGTGCCAAACCTCTGTGACGACAGACTTTGCCACAGCCACACTTCTCGGACAGCTGACTCCTTGGGGGACGTTCTGTTTAGTCCACCTGTCCCTCCATGGGAGGCTTGTCATCCCTGCCGGCTGATTCCCCCCTTAAATGCCTCTTAAACAACCTCACTACACTCTTTCTCTCCCCCGATATCAAACCCAAACGCCTAATTTGCCTCTACACACAGGACTGGCCAACATATCCCTTAGACAACCAAAATCAGTGGCCTATATAATTTCTGTGAGCGTTCAAAATGGTGGGTAGAGATTCCCTACATTCAGTACTTTTTTCCCCTCCATAAATACCCCCTTTACAGCTTCTCTCCCTCCCACTGTTCCACATGCGTCTGTGCTTCCTCCTCTAAACTCCCCCCCCCCATTGCAGACATTGCAAGTACCATTCCTGCTCCCCCCCCCCATCTCAGATTTCGACCCTGCAGATGGGGCCCCCCCTTACAGACAGCCCAAGGATCCCCTGCCCCCACCTTCCTCTTCAGTTCCACCCACTTCTGCTCCAGCAGTTCAACCTCTATACCCTCCCCTTCCAATCGCTCCCCAGTGTAGCCCTCTGGTAACCTGATCCAAGGCTGCACCAGTCGTCCTCACTCCCCTCCATGAAGTAGTGGGCGCAGGGGGTATTGTTCAGGTGCACGTCCCCTTCTCTATCTCAGACCTCTCACAAATAGAAAAATGTCTTAAATCAGACACAACTTATCTCAGACCTCTCACAAATAGAAAAACGTCTTAAATCATACACAACTAATCCTGCCACCTACATTAAGGAGTTTCAATACCTCATCCAGTCCTACAGCCTTACTTTCCATGATATATACTACTCCTTTCCAACACCCTGCTTCCAGAGGAACATAGGAGAGTCGGGGAACAGGCTAGGACATATGCAGACAAAATTCATCTCCCAGAGCCCGCTAGTAATCTTCCAGTCTGAAGGAAAGGGCTGAAAGGCAATGGGAAAAATCACTGTCTGAAGATAAACTCGTAGACTCCTAGGATTAGGATGGAGAGTTAATGAATGTGCTGTGTGCTTGTATGTGAATGAGATGGATGACCGAAGGGCTCTGCATGGTTAGTCTGCATTGGGGGTGTACCACCCTACCAGTTGCTAAAGGTGTCTGAGATATCTTCGTGAGGAGTATGACTGGAGGGGGACAAAGCGGATGTTTCCCATACCCCTCATTCTCTTATTTGTGTTTTCTGTCACTTTAAATCTGCTCAAAAGCTGGTTGAGTTATTGTGCTTTGTTTGATGGGACATGTGGTCTTTTAAAAACTTGATTGGAGCATATTTCTCGATGTCATTTTGTCTCCCTTTATTTGTGTGGTGTTTTCTCCCAACCCATTGGCACTGTTAAAATTTCTGTCTTTTATTGTTAAGGTTGTGGAAAATTGCCTGTTGTGTATAAGAAGTGTTACCAGTTATCTTAAATTTTTTCCCGGGGGACCACTCCCCTCCCTTCCTTAGCCTGTGTTCTCCTTCATAAATTCTGAAGGGGCTCATTCTAATCCACCTGTAAAAAAATGGGAAAATGTAAAGTAAGTCCGTTTCTAAAGGTTTAGGCCTTGCCTAAGATCATAATCAACTGCTTGTCCTATAAAACTGTTGGAAAGTCTCTTAGAGTCTTATAATGTATGCTGTGTCCCTACTTTATTTTTCATGCTAAGTAACACTAATGCTTGCGTTTTTGGGATATGCTCATTTAATTGTCCACATCTTATGACTAAGGCTGCTGTTTAGTAATTCATGAGAATTTTTGACAATTTTGCCTGTTCATAATTAGGAATATGTAGGAACAGATCATTTCACATCTTCATGGTCTGTTTACTCAAAAGGGGTTTTGGGAACAAGGCGTTATTGTAGACATCATTGGAAAGCCGTAAAGCAAAAGAAAAAAAAAAAAAGAGGGCTTCAAGAAAAGCTGAAAACACTCAGTCTGGGAGAAGCATCAGGGTTCCAGGAATTCCTGGCATTGCTCTTTATGACTTTATTTAGTTATTTGTTTATTTTAAAATTCTCCTTTGAGGAATAAGTGGCAAGTGTTCAGAGCAAATTCTGGGTTTTCAAGAAATGTGACCAAGAGAGTGTGTAGTGGTCTGTGTCCTCAGATACTCCGATAGGACAGACTTTAAATGATTGGAGCAAATTAAAATTACATGGTTTAACAATAATAATAAGTGCATTATTTAAAATTAAAAAAGTCAAATTTGAACTCACTACAAGTTAGCAGATAATAAGATTTAGAAAAGAATAAAACTATTTGGCAATTAAATTCACTTTGTAGACCTAAGGAAAAATAAAAGGGTCAAAAGTTCTATATGCAGAGGCATTTTAAAAAATTTATTTCACTACTTTATAAACAAGATTATATCCTATAGAATATTAAATGCCAAGCTTCAGAGGCTTAACTCAGGACTAGGAATACCAAGCTCCCAATTATAGAAAGCCTCTAAAGTTCTTAAAAACTGAAACATTAAAAAAAAAAAAAAAAGAGAAGAACTCCAAAATGAGCACCAGCCAGAGGAAAGGTAAATAAATTGGCAGTTGCCACTAAAGGCAAAAGCTCCAGCCACCCAAAAGAGGCCTGATAAGGATAAACCTGCTAAGGGGATGGTATCAGCTGCTATGAATGTGGTCAATCTGGGCTCCTAAAGCACAATTGTTCTTAATAGCCAAAACCCCCCAGAACTTTGTCCAATATCTGGACTAAAAAGCCACTGAAAGAGATGGTGCGGCCTCTCCCAAAGGGGGGGAGAAAACACCTAGCTCAGTGATAGTGGCTGTTAACTAAAGGGGGAGGGGCATGGCCCAGCACAGCACTCTGTATGCTATCCACCCAGAGAATCCTTGGGTCTATATAAATGTGGCTGGGTCCAAATTAATTTCTTAATTAATACTGAGGCTAGGTTTTTTGCCCTTGTGCTCATATGGAACTTCTTCCTCCTAAAACCTGTTCTCCAGTGGAATTAAAGGTGTTCCAAAAACTAAATGTTTCATCTAACAGTTACTAAAGGGTAAATTCAAGTTATGACTATAAAAGGTTATCTATAAATAAATAAAAAGAAAAGCAAAAAGCAAAGAAAAAAATGTAAAAAGGTTTTGATATACAAATAAGGTTTTAGCAGGAAAACAAAACAAAAAAAAGGAATATAAAATATATATTTATCTAAGAGAAAATCTTATATGGTACATTTCTGTCCTATAATAAAGTAGATAGTTATAAAAATTTTTAAAAAGGGGACAGAAAACAAAACTAAAATGGTATGAGCACGTCAAAAATGGTATAAGGAAAATTTAAGAAAAAATACATAAAAAAAAATTCTATAAACAATCTAGGCATAATAAAGTCTTTTCTGAATACAAGTCTCCAAACATTTTCAGATTTCTCTTCAAATTTTATATAGAATTCACTTAAATGCCTAGTTCAAATTATAGTCTAAAACAATCTGTCAGACTACCATTATGGTCCACAAATACAGCTACAAAAATTAAAGTTTATCATTTAAGTTATGCTAATAACTTCAGGCCTTGTAGCCTTTGTATAAAAAGGTAATCAGCCAGTGCCTACAATTGTCAAAATGTAGGCCTGACTTTATTCCTTTTATTGAGCTACAATCCAGTAATTTCATGCCCACATAATGGTCATACAAAAATTCCAGCCAGTGCCTACAAATAATGCCACTGCTGAAACAAATCTGAATGCCTCAAGTCAGACAGGGAGAGATTTTTGATCTCTGGTTAGGCAGCACTGCACCCATTATCAGCTCTGAAGAAATTACAGAAGCTAGACCTTTACCCCTCAGCACCCCAAATAATTATGGGATCGAAAAATTTCTAAAGAATAAATAATTAAGGCAGGGTAGCTAAGACAGGCTAGACATAAATAAATCTCCTATAGGTAGGTTTTAAAAGGCGTTCAAACATTTCTACTGCAGGCCAAGTGACAACCTATCCCACCCCTTGGCAAATCCAGGGAAAACTCCATCAGATGTAAAACTAGGACAGTACAATCTTTCAGTTTGCAGGTTAGCATAATAATCACTAGAAATCCTTTGGAGACATGAGTAAACTAAACATAGGTATTTGGTATTGCATCACTCAGGATCCAAGTCCCTAAAATAGAATTTGTTAAACCTTTGAAATTGTTTAACGGTAGGCCTCTAAAGGAAGGGGGGGGCACAAACATAAATACTCATAAGAAAATGTGTTGTCTGTAATCACAGTTTATGAGCTTATTTCCCTAGACACTTCTTGGACCAGAAGAAACTCAAACATCCAAGGGGAGTAAGTGCTGCTAAAAATTGAAGAAAGGAAGGTCCCAATCAACAACTGTAAGAAAAAAAAGAAAGAGGACCCTAAGGGTGGTCCTGTTCCTATACTAGTCTAGAAAATTTAAATGCCTAACTTCTCTATGAAATCTCAAAAGGGGGGAAACAAAAACCCCTGCTAGGGGAAAAGGCCCCAAAACAGGCCTTTAAATAAAGTAAACAGGCTTCTTGCCTTTTATAATTCCTTATGGGTGACCACCCCCTCTCGTTAGGGACATACAGGAAAACTTAAAGGAATTTGGAAGTCTTGCCCTAAAATGACAAATGTAAATCTTAGGTTCAGTCCTAAATGCTATCCATTGTCAAGTCAGAAAACAATTGCCAATTAGTTTAACTACTGATGCTCATTCTTTTGAGCCAGGTGATATGGTATGTGTAAAAGAGTGGAATGTACAGCCCCCAAAGCCCCTCTGGAGGGGGCCATTCACTGTTCTTTCCCAGGAAGACGCTTTACCCTCCCCCCCCTATACCTGGTTCCAACGGCCAAATCCCACCTCCTCTTATTCCTGGACAATGGGTCTATTTTTCTGACCCAAAAACTAAAACCCATCTTAATCCAAAATGGTCTGAGCCTCTTCAAGTAGTTTTGTCCACTCCCATGGCAGCAAAACTTATCACGGCCCAATGTCAGGTTACCCCATAGATTCACATTTCCCATCTTAAACCTACCACCCCTCCTTCCTCACAACCCACCCATAATAATACTTGTCCACCTACCCACAGGTATACCTGCTCCAAGGTTCCAAAACAACCACTCAGACTTCGCTTGTCCTGACTCACCACCCATCAAGATCCAAATCCAAACAAACATCCTGGATTCAACGCAGGAAACTTGTAACCCTTGGCCCCTTTCCTTTCTTGGCTTAATTGCCATCCTCCTTACTATCTTACTTGGTCAACACCTATAAATTGGCCATCCACAGCCAAATCTTTGTCGTCTATTACATACCTCCTCATTATAACTAGCTTCATTCTTATTAAGTGTCTTTTGTAAAATTCACCCCTTGCAACACTATGTTTACCAGCCTAACCCTCCTTCCCTTATTAATTTTAACCCACCTCAATGGTAAAACAACTCCACCCATCCCACCATTTCGCTGGAGATTCTTTTTAGAAGAGTCCTGGACTTCTAAAGACCACTCATATACCCAACGTCTGGCCACAGTGGACTGCCAGCCATATGGCTGCCAGTCTCGAGTTTCTATCCCCATCTCTCTCTCTTCCATGCGCTCACTTTCTTTAATGTGGCACAAAGTACCTCAATTCTGCTTTATTTTTGACGTAAACAAAACCCTAAAATTTATGGGGGGTCCAAAACTCTCTTGCATGCTCCACTCCATAAACATAGAAAGGTTTGACGATGATAGAGACATTTTTCTTTTTACTTCACAAGGCGGAGACCAATTCTACTTAAACATCAAACATCCCTGGGATAACATGTGGGCCAAAAGGGTGATAGGCAAAGTATATAACAAAATCCTTGACTCCACCCCAGCAGGAACCATCAAAATTTACTGCACCTATGTCCAAATTCAGTCAAATATCCCAAATCTAACCCCTGAAATAACAAAACAAGAGGCAATATTACAAACCTCCACACAACAGACAGCCAAAGTCACCCCATTTTCCTGGCTCTCAGTAGTCCAACAGGGAGCATGCTTTCTCAACTACTCATGTCCAGGCAACTTTTCTAACTGCTTCCTATGTGCATCCCTCAGTCGCCCCCCCTTTATGGCAGTACCATTCATAGGAAATCTTACCACCCCTGCACACAAAATCCTACTGTTCATTCCCCCCCGCTATCAGGAATTCCCTGATAGTTCACAACTTCAACTCAGCCATCACTTGTCAACGTTACCTGTGCCCCACCTGGCTTCTTCTTCTGGTGCAATGGCACCCTTACTAAAACCTTTAATTCGTCATGTGTCCTGGTCATCCTGTTACCTCAATTAACCCTATACACACATGGGGAATTTGCAACAAAATACACAACAAACAAACCTACAACACTGATATTATCACCCCACCCCCACCAAAAACGAGCAATCTTTCTTCCTGTAATCACAGGAGTCTCTCTTGCCTCTGCTCTGGCAGCAGCAGGCTTAGGCAGTGGGGCTCTAGCATACAGCATTGCCTCCTCCCGAGACCTCGCCAATAAGCTACAACTTGCATTAGAGGCTTCAGCAACATCCCTAGCCTCCTTACAATGCCAAATCATCTCGCTAGCCCAGGTCACCTTACAAAACCGGGGAGCCTTAGACCTTCTAGTGGCTGACAAGGGAGGCACTTGCCTCTTTCTCGGAGGGGAATGCTGTTATTACATCAACGAAACTGGCCTAGTAGAAGAAAACCTAAATGTCCTCAATCATCTAAGTGATAAATTAAAATGGCCCTGCCAACACCCAGACTCTTCTCCTTTCACCTGGCTACAACATCCTCTTGTCACCTGGCTGGCCCCCCTCCTAGGCCCTGTCATTCTAATTTGTGTTTTTTGTTTAATAGCCTCATGTATCTTTAAATTTCTCCAACAATGCTTAATTGAGCTCTCAAATCAAAACCTCAACCTCCTATTACTCAATAGTTATCAACCTGTCCCAGTAGAGGAGTCAACACCTCGTCTCTAAACATCACTTAACTTTTCTTTTAGATATGTTCTCTTCCAGGTTCTCTATTAACCTCCACAGTCTACTCCAAGATAGCTGGTTACTACCGCCCTTGTGCCCACTGGAGGATTGGCTGGAACAAGTTGCCATTCTACATTTACAAGAAACTTTCATGGAACTCTCGCCTTCAAAAAACTTCACCTTCAGTGCCTACCTCTGGACCCTATTCTAGCTAGTTCTGTGCCCTTCCCCCACCTCACCCCACAATGCCCACATCCAGCAGGAAGCAGCCAGAAAGAGTAACAATGCCCCTCTCCCAAATAAACAGAAAAGGTGGGAATGAAGGGTGCAGAGAACAGTCAGAAGGGCATCCCCAAGATGGCACTGCCACCCAAGACAACAAAGACCCTAAGCTCCGGGTTCTCCCCGTACAGTTTCCTGCACGCGTGAAGTTTAAAACTGTGCGTGAGTAATTTCTCCCTATAGTAATACTACCTCATAGTCTCCTCCAATAAAGCCCAAACATGGCACTGGCCAGCCCCTGCCAGGCCCATAAATACACCCCTCTCCCTGCATAGCTCTCTCTTCCCCCCTCTCTCTCTCTCACTCTCTCTCTCTCTCTTTTTCCCCCCTTGCTCTCTCTCTCCCCCCCTCTCTCTCTTTCTCTCTCCCTCTCTCTCTCTCCCTCCCCCACCTCACGGCTACAGACCCTTTTCCTTTTTCCCGTACCCACTGCTTTAATAAATCTCTTGGTCCTTAAAGGGGGTGGAGTTGTTACTGGCGCCTAAGTTCTTTCATCCTCTCCTAAAGTTTTCTCTCAGGATCAGCAGTAGTCAATCCCAGAAGGGTGCGACAATCGCCTCTGGGTTCCAAGTTGGAGACAGAACCCGAAGGACCCAATGCACATCTCTGCCTGTCCTGGGACAGAGAAAATGGTGGCAAATGTGTTTTTTTTTTTTTTTTTTCTCAAGTGTGCATATAGTGACTTTCTTTCAAAGCATACAGTATGGAAAGGGAGATGAAAGCCAGTAACTTTACAATGGCTA
>JAPVLO010003431.1:0-22561 GCA_027257055.1 Cephalopachus bancanus | reverse complement strand
CAAGCCCAGCTGATTTTTTTATTTATTGTAGAGATGAGGTCTCGCTCCCCAGGCGGGTCTCGAACCCACGGGCTCGGGCAATCCACTCACCTCAGCCTCCCAAAGGCGCGGGATTATAGGCTGAGCCACCGAGCCCGGCTAAAAAATACAAAACAAAGTTTTTATTTTATTTTTTGAGACAAGCTCTTGCTCTGTCATCCAGGCTAGAGTACAGTGGCACAATCATGGCTCGATGCAGCCTCAGACTCTTCCAGGCTCAAGCAGTCCTGCTGCCTCAGCCTCCTGAGTAGCAGGGACTGCAGGCACATATCAATGTCTGTTCAGGTTGGTCCTGAACTCCTAACCTCAAGCAATCCTGCTGTCTTGGCCTCAAAAACATTGGGATTACAGGCATGGGCCACCATTCCCAGCCCAAAGTCAAGCTTATATATTTGTTGTCTTTTGCTTTTGTTTTTGTTTTTGAGTTGGAGTCTCACTCTGTTGCCCAGACTGGAGTGCAGTGGCCGCTCCTGGCCACCGCAGCCTCGACCTGCTGGGCTTCGGCAGGTCCTGATCCTTTTGCCACAGTCTTCTGAGTAGCCGGAATTACAGGCGCGCGCTACCACGCCTGGCTGATTTTTTGATTTATTGTAGAGATGAGGTCTCGCTGCCCAGGCGGGTCTCAAACCCGCGGACTCAGGCAATCCACTCACCTCAGCCTCCCAAAGGCACGGGATTACAGGCTGAGCCACTGAGCCCGGCTAAGCTTATATATTATATGAGGCTAGTATTGTGGTTAAGAGCATGGACTTTAAGATCTGGGTTTTAATCTTGACTGCTACTTACTAGCTGTGCTGCTTACACGGTCTTGAGCATGCAACATAACCTCTGCGACTGCTGGACGCAGTGGCTCACACCTGTAATCCCAGCACATTGGGAGGCGGAGGCAAGAGAATTGCCCAAGTCCAGGGGTTCGAGAACAGCCTGAGCAACTTGGTGAGACCTCATCTCTACAATAAATCAAAAATTAGCTGGGCGTGGTGGCGCGCACCTGTGGTTCCAGCTACTTGGAAAACTGAAGTGGAAGGATCACCTTGCCCAACAGGTCAACGCTGTGGTGGCCGTGAGCATGCCACTGCACTCCAGCTTGGGTGACAGAGTGAAACTCCTACTCAAAAAAACAAATAAATTAGTCGGGTGTGGTAGCGAGCACCTGTAGTTTCAGCTACTTGGAAGGCTGAGGGGAAGGATCACTGGAGCCCAGCAGGTCGAGGCTGCGGTGGCCGGGAGCAGCCACTGCACTCCAGTCTGGACGACAGAGTGAGACTCCAACTCAAAAACAAAAACAAACAAACAAACAAAAAAACCTTATCACTTTCCTCATCTGTGAAATGAGGGCAATGATACTTACCCTTCAGGATTGTGGAGGTCAAGTGAGTACTGTGTAGAATTCATTTAGCCCATTGATTTTCCTTGGCAAGCATTCAAAAATTGACTATTATCATTTTTAATAAACAATTAGAGTATAAAGCAGATACTAATAAGAGCTTTATATGATGCTTATTCCTACTCAAGGGTCCCAGTGTTCCCATCTGGTCTCCAAAAGAGTTGCCCTTCTGCCAGGCTCGGTGGCTCAGCCTGTAATCCCAGGCCTTTGGGAGGCTGAGGTGAGTGAATTGCCTGAGCCCGCGGGTTCGAGACCCGCTTGGGCAGGCAAGACCTCATCTCTACAATAAATCCAAAAATTAGCCGGGCGTGGTAGAGTGCGCCTGTAATTCTGGCTACTCGGAAGGCTGAGGCGGAAGGATCGCCGGAGTCCAGCAGGTTGAGGCTGCGGTGGCCGGGAGCGGCCACTGCACTCCAGTCTGGGCGGCAGAGTGAGACTCCAACTCAAAAAAAAAAAAAAAAAAAACAAGAGTTGCCCTTCCTATAACAAAGAGAACGATGAAGTTTCGAGTAGGGTTTTTGGAGTAGGGTTTGGTCAGCAAATGAAAAAGAATCAGAGAGAACATCTTCAAGCGGGGTCCCCAACCTCCGGGCCTGTTTGGAACCAGCCTGCACAGAAGGAGGTGAGCAACCATGAACAAAGCTTCATCTCTATTTATAACCGCTTTCTTTTTTTTTTTTTTTTTTTTTCCGAGTTGGAGTCTCACTCTGTCGCCCAGACTGGAGTGCAGTGGCCGCTCCCGGCCACCACAGCCTCAACCTGCTGGGCTCCGGCGATCCTTCCGCCTCAGCCTTCCAAGTAGCTGGGACTACAGGCACGCCCTACCACCCAGCTAATTTTTTGATTTATTGTAGAGATGAGGTCTCGCCAAGTTGTCCGGGCGGATCTCGAACCCGCTGGCTCAGGCAATCCACTCACCTCGGCCTCCCAAAGCACGGGATGACAGCCTGAGCCTCCAAGCCCAGCTAATTTTTAAAACATTTATTGTAGAAATAAATAAATAAATAAATTTATTGTAGAGACAATGTCTCACCAAGTTGCCTGGGCTGGTCTCAAACCTGCGGGCTCAGGCAATCCACTTGCCTTGATCTCCCAAAGTGCTGGGATTACAGGCTGAGCCACCGGGCCCACCCAGGGGTCACTGTCTTAAAGAATCTTACCTCTTTTTTTTTTGAGTTGGAGTCTCACTCTGTCGCCCAGACTGGAGTGCAGTGGCCGCCCCCGGCCACCGCAGCCTCGACCTGCTGGGCTCCGGCGATCCTTCCGCCTCAGCCTTCCCCGTAGCCCGGGAAATTTCAGGCATGCGCTACCACGCCCGGCTGATTTTTTTTATTTATTGTAAGATGAGGTCTCGCTGCCCAGGCGGGTCTCAAACCCGCGGGCTCAGGCAATCCACTCACCTCAGCCTCCCAAAGGCGCGGGATTACAGGCTGAGCCACCAAGCCCGGCGAGAATCTTACCTCTTAATATCAAACTGGCTACATGACATCAACAGTCATTTCTATTAATAACTATGCTAGACAATTTTTACTTGTTATTCATTTAATCTTCACATTTATCATGAAAGGTCATCATTACAGCATCTGCTCTAGATTTGAGGTGTTAATGAACCTGCCCTCAAAGTCTACCTTCTGATCTGCCTTTCTGGAAGGTCTCAGAGAGGAGCCAGATTCAGAGAGAAACCACTGTGAATAAGCAGCACATTACTAATTTCCTGCTCCTCCTTCTCCGTTGGTTTCCATGGCCTAAATCAGGTCAGTGGCTTCTTGGGTAGTAAGCTCCTAAGGTTGCTTGTGCAAAAACTTGACCAGTACCTGCCATGTGTATCATTGGTTGCAGTCATAAAGTACCCCCCCGGTTTCTACTCTTTAACTGTAAAATGAATGTCATATCTTCTTGTGTCACCATGATACTATGAGTATAAAAGAAAATAACCAATTGGAAAGACTGTAAAACAAAAGTTAAAAAGTTAGGCCAGGTACAGTGGCTCATGCCTATAATCCCAGCACTTTGGGAGGCTGACGCGAGAGGATTGCCTGAGGCCACAGGTTCGAGACCAGCCTGGGCAACTTGGTGAGACCTCATCTCTACAATAAATCAAAAAATTAGCTGGGCATGGTGGCGCGCACCTGTAGTTCCAGCTACTTGGAAGGCTGTGGGGGAAAGGGTCATGGGGCCCAGCAGGTCGAGGCTGCGGTGGCCGGGAGCGGCCACTACACTCCAGCCTGGGCAACAGAGTGAGACTCCAACTCAAACAAAACAAACAAAAGAGAAAGTTATAGGTTCTAGAAGAAGAAATTGACTGAAATTTATTGAAAACTTCATTTGAGGGTTAACCCAGCCCCTTAGGGGTAAGACACTTTTTTCTTTTTTTTTTTTGAGTTGGAGTTCTCACCCTGTTGCCCAGGCTGGAGTGCAGTGGCATACTCACGGCCACCACAGCCTCAAACTGCTGGGCTCAGGTGATCCTTCAGCCTCAGCCTTCCAAGTAGCTGGAACTACAGGCATGAGCCACCGTGCCCAGTCAGTAAGACACTTTTTTTTTTTTGAGTTGGAGTCTCACTCTGTCACCCAGACTGGACTGCAATGGCTGTTCCCGGCCACCACAGCCTCAACCTGCTGGGCCCCGGCGATCCTTCTGCCTCAGCCTTCCAAGTAGCTGGAACTACAGGTGCATGCTACCACGCCCGGCTAGTTTTTTTATTTTATTGTAGAGATGAGGTCTTGCCAAGTTGCCCAGGCGGGTCTTGAACCTGCGGGCTCAGGCAATCCACTCACCTCGGCCTCCTAAAGCGTGGGATTACAGGCTGAGCCACCGAGCCCGGCTCGTTAAGATATTTTTATTTTTATTTTTTAATTTTTTATTTTTTGAGTTGGAGTCTCACTCTGTCGCCCAGACTGGAGTGCAGTGGCCGCTCCCTGCCACAGCCTCGTCCTGCTGGGCTCCGGCGATCCTTCCGCCTCAGCCTTCCGAGTAGCCGGAATTTCAGGCATGCGCAACCACGCCTGGCTGATTTTTTTTTTTGTATATTGTAGAGATGAGGTCTCGCTGCCCAGGCGGGTCTCGAACCCGCGGGCTCAGGCAATCCACTCACCTCAGCCTCCCCAAAGGCGCGGGATGACAGGCTGAGGCACCGAGCCCGGCTAAGACATTTTTAAAGAGAAAATAGTCAGAATACATTTTTAGCATATATTGTGTTTTCAACACTGTGCTAAGAAAAGCAACAAATACAGAACAACTATAAAACGTTGCCCCTATACTCGAAAAAGCTTGTAATCTGGTGCGATAGAAGAAAATTACTAATGTAAATTGCAGCAGCCAACCAACATGTACATATTTTTTTTTACTGAAA
Organism: Cephalopachus bancanus; assembly: GCA_027257055.1. NCBI lineage: Eukaryota > Metazoa > Chordata > Mammalia > Primates > Tarsiidae > Cephalopachus > Cephalopachus bancanus. The sequence goes on along the minus strand of JAPVLO010003431.1, from coordinate 17,782 downwards.
ATACTAAAACCAGATGACGCATTATCTCTGGGTAGTGAATGGAAGAAAAGAAGGAAACTTACATTGGGCTAAGTGATTTCGCGTGTGATGTTTTATTTCATCTTCTCAATCATTCATTGAATGAAGGATTGTTCTCTCCATTTTTTTTTTTTTTTTTTTTTGAGTTGAGGTCTCATTCTGTCGCCCAGACTGGAGTGCAGTGGCCGCTCCCAGCCACCGCAGCCTCAACCTGCTGGGATCTGGCAATCCTTCCACCTCAGCCTTCCAAGCAGCTGGAACTACAGGCGTGCGCTACCACGCCCGGCTAATTTTTGATTTGTTGTCGAGATGAGGTCTCGCCAAGTTGCCCAGGCGGATCTCAAACCCGCAGGCTCAGGCAATCCACTCACCTCAGCCTCCCAAAGGCGCGGGATTACAGGCTGAGCCACCAAGCCCGGCTGGATGAGGTTTTCAAAACAGATATGTTAAATGAGTTGTCCGTGGTAACATAACTATTAGAATAGAGATCACAATACTCATAATCAAGTCGAGCATGGTGGCTCAAGCCTATAATCCCAGCACTTTGGGAGGCCGAGGTGAGTGGATTGCCTGAGTCCAGGGGTTTGAGACCAGCCTGGGCAACTTAGCAAAATCTCATCTCTACGATAAATCAAAAAATTAGCCGGGTGTATTAGTGCACGTTTGCAGTTCCAGCTACTTGGAAGGCTGAGGCGGAAGGATTCCTGAGCCCAGCAGGTCGAGGCTGTGGTGGCCATGAGCATGCCACTGCACTCCAGCCCGGGCAATAGAGTGAGACTCTGACTCAAAAAAAACGAAGAAAAGGCTCTCGTAATCAAATTCTAAATCTCTTACTGCTTTTACTATATCGAGTCCATCTTTAAGGCTTGTTACAGATATCGCAGATCTTTCTTCTTCTGAACATAGAGTGGAATTGTACTTCCCACCCACTTGAATTTAATATGGCCACGTGACTTGCTCTGGCCAACGAAATGTGAGTGAATGTGATATACATCACTTCTGGCAGATGCCTGAAGAGCCAGTGCACACTTCACCTTGTTTTCTCTTTTCTTTTGCTACAACATATAGCAGTATCCCATATAGCAGCTGTTCAGTCTATGTTGGGTCCTGGGACGAAGACAACATAGATCATAGCCTCTATCCAACCTTCAGTGGAAATATAGCATGAGAAACAAAATGTTTTCATTTTAAGCACTAAGCCTTGAGGCGATTTATTTTAACAATTTTTTTATATTGGCAAATCCTGACTCACTGGTACTAGACATAAGGTGCTGCTCTCATTAAATGTCCAGGAAATCCTTTCATAAAATGACTTAGGGTATAGCTCTTCTACCAAAGCTTAATAGACCTAAATTACCCACAATTAAATTGAGAAGGAGGTTAAGTCTTGATAGAAGAAATTATAAGTGTAGGTATTGACACATGAAACTGACAGAAATAAAATGGATAAGAAGTTGACTGAACTTTGAAACCATGAACCTGGGTTAAGAAATTTGTGGACTATTTGAGATTGAAAAATTACACCTGGTTTCTTAATCGTCTATAGGCAATAAGCAAGTTGTAAAACCTGCTCAGTAATCCAGTGTCCTGTAGAAAATCAGTATGCCACCCCCCAAAATATGCCGCTCTGGCAGAAGGATTATTTTGAGCCGGAGACAGTTGAGAAAAAGCAAACTTGAGAACGAGCTCTCTTCCTTCCCCCATCTGCCTAAAAACAGGACATTAATTTTTCTTGTGAAAATTCACCTCCCTTTTCCTTATCAGGAAGGGAAGAACAACCCCTAGTGCCAGAGATGGAAATGGCAATACAGGGATGGAACAGAAGAGTCTACATAAGCAAACCTTACTACCTATCCCAATCAGCCCTTAGTATCCTCCATCTTTTTACCGTCCCACAATTTGGACTTGGAGTAAGTCCAGAAACCCCTTTCCCTTGTCTTGTCACTTCTCTACAAATTTATTATTCTTTGTTGAGATGATATAAAAGCCTCAAAGCCTAGCTGCTTTTCGGAGGAATTTTCTCTTTTCTATAGACTGACCCCCACCCACCATGCCATGCAAATCTTATAACATCAAATAAAATTTGGATGTTTTTCTTCTGTTAATGTGTCATTTGTCAATCTCCTTTGCAGGCCCTTAGCTAAAGAACCTAGGAAAAGACCTGGTGCGGTGGTTCACACCTGTAATCCCAGCCCTTCGGGAGGCCAAGGCAAGAATATGGACGGAGTCCAAGAGTTTGAGACCAGCCTGGGCAACTTGGCAAGACCTCATCTCTAGAATAAATCAAAAAATTAGTCAGGCATGGTGCGCATACCTGTAGTTCCAGCTACTTGACAGGCTGAGGCAGCTGGATCAGCTGAGCCTTGGAGATCAGTGCTGCAGTGGCCAAGATCGTGCCACTGCACTCCTGTCTGGGTGACAGAGTGAGACTCTGACTCAAAAAGAATGGGAGAGGGTTCACATAAATTACATTCCTGTGCTTTTGCTTGATAGATATAAGGGACTGATCTAAATACGTAGATTGAAATGGAAAAAATCTTGTTACAGTGATGTCACTGAATTTTCAAAACTCCTTTTATGTGATGGGCCAAAAGGTACATAATAATCTATCTTTTAAAATTTTTCGCATGATCTGTCAACTAATAACTCAATTAGGTCATATTTCAATGAAAGCAAAGAATTGAAATCACCATATTTACTAAATTTTGTTGGTTTTTTTTTTTTGAGTTGGAATCTTACTCTGTCGCCCAGACTGGAGTGCAGCGGCCGCTCCCGGCCACCACAACCTCGACCCGCTGGGCTCCGGCTATCCTTCCGCCTCAGCCTTTCAAGTAGCTGGAATTACAGGCGCGCGCTACCACGCCCAGCTGATTTTTGATTTATTGTGGAGATGAGGTCTGGCCAACTTGCCCAGGCGGGTCTCGAACTGGCGGGCTCAGGCAATCCACTCACCTCAGCCTCCCAAAGGTGCGGGATTACAGGCTGAGTCACCGAGTCCAGCTTACTAAAGTTTTCATCATCCAGTTATCAAGGTAATTCACTTTCTCATACTGACACCAATTTTTTTTTTTTTTTTAGTTGAAATCTCACCCTGTCGCCCAGACTAGAGTGCAGTGGCATGCTCCCGGCCACCGCAGTCTCAATATGCTGGGCTCAGGTGATCCTTCCACCTCAACCTTCCAAGTAGCCAGAACTACAGGTGTGTGTTACCACACCCAGCTAATTTTTTTATTTACTGTAGAGACAAGGTCTCACCATGTTGCCCAGGGTGGTCTCGAACCTGCAGACTCAGGCAATCCTCTTGCCTCTGCCTCCCGAAGTGCTGGGATTATAGGTTTGAGCCACTGCGCCCGGCCAACTTTTAAATTTTTTTTAAAAATCGTTTGGCTATTTTGCTTTTGGAGAAGTATCTACACCCTAGGATAATGCCCTCATTGGATGATTTAGAGGAGTGTGAGAGATAAGCCTTTCTTTCAAAAGGCTTCAAGAGGCAGTTTTTTTGTTTTTTTGTTTTTTGAGTTGGAGTCTCACTCTGTCGCCCAGCCCAGACTGGAGTGCAGTGGCCGCTTCCGGCCACTGCAGCCTCGACCTGCTGGGCTTTGGCGATCCTTCCACCTCAGCATTCCAAGTAGCCGGAATTACAGGCATGCGCTACCACGCCCGGCTGATTTTTTGATTTATTGTAGAGATGAGGTCTCGCTGCCCAGGCGGGTCTCGAACCCGCGGGCTCAGGCAATCCACTCACCTCAGCCTCCTAAAGGCGCGGGATTACAGGCTGAGCCACCGAGCCCGGCTAAGAGGTAGTTTTGAAAGAGGAGGTGACTGACCGATTCTCTCCTTCACCCCCAGCAGCTTTGGGAAAGTTTATTTGGATGTTGCCCTTCTGAATCATCTTAAGACTATCTGCACCATTGTGGTAGCCTGAATAATGGCTTCCAAGATGTCCACATCCCAATCCCCAGAACTCATTAATGTTGCTTTATGTGGCGGAAAAAAAACTTTGGAGAAGGGATTAAATTAAGGATCTTGAGATGGGAGATTATCCTGGATTATCTGAGCAAGCTCGGTGTAATCAGAGTCCTTATAAGAGAGGAGTGGGAGATCAGAGGAACAGATGTGATGTGGTCATGGAGACAGAAAAATCTGCAGATGCTCTGTGGTTGCCTTTGAAGAGGAGCCAGAAGTCCACGAGCTAAGGAAAGCAAGGAATTCAGCTCTCCAAACTGGAAAAGACAAGAACAGGATTCTGCCCTAAAACCTCCAGAGGGGGTGTAGCCCTGCCAGGACCTCAGAGGGGGCCAGGTGAAACCCATTTCAGATTTCCAACCTCCAGTGTGTGTTGTTTGAAGCTGCTGAGTTTGTGGTAATGTTACAGCAGCAATGTTACACACACCCATGTGTCTCTTGGGAAGGCTTTTATACTTCTGGGGTAGACATATGTGGTCATAGAGACAATGTGGAACCCACTGTTCTTTTGGTAGATACACAATTTTTCTGGTTTTAAAAAAAGGAGCCAGGACACCTTAGCCTTTATTTAAATCATCTCCATCTCCCACACATTCCAGAAGGCTAACGGATGGGGAGACATTTCATCAGCACACCTGATTTTCTGTGAGATTACAACCTGCTCAGGTTTCACAGCCCTCAGGCCTCCTGTGCTGGCTCAGCCTGTCATCCCGCACCTTTGGGAGGCTGAGGTGAGCGGATTGCCTGAGCCTGCGGGTTCAAGACCCGCCTGGGCAACTTGGCGAGACCTCATCTCCAAAATAAATTAAAAAAAACTAGGCGGGCGTGGTAGCGCGTGCCTTTAGTTCCAGTGACTTGGAAGGCTGAGACGGAAGGATGGCCGGAGCCCAGCAGGTCGAGGCTGCGGTGGCCGGCAGCGGCCACTGCACTCCAGTCTGGGTGACAGAGTGAGACTCCAACATAAAAGAGAAAAAAAAAAATTTGTACTTTGGCTCTCGGTCTCTTCATTTTTCAGTTGAAGAGAACAGAGTACATGATTTCTAAAGACATTTTCGATTCTAAAAAATGATAATTCTGTTTTCTGCCATTATGGGCAGTTCTTGAACGTTATCCAGGATTCCGAAAATGGTCTTCACTGTACCTTCTAAGGATTAAAGAGTGCCGGGTTGTCGCTCCCTTGGAACACTAACATGACAGGCTTTCTCTGATGAGAGATTCTAGTCACAGGATAGATTCTTACTTGGGATGGTGACTTTCTTTCTTCTTTTTTTTTTAAGTCGGAGTCTCACTCTATCACCCAGGCTAGATTGCAGTGGGACACTATTCCCAGCCACAGCAGCCTCGACCTGCTGGGCTCAGGCGATCCTCCTGCCTCAGCCTTCCAAGTAGCTGGAGCTACAGGTGCGTGCTACCATGCCTGGCTAATTTTTGATTTATTGTAGAGACAAAGAGCCCACTAAGTTGTCCATGCTGGTCTCAAACCCCTGGGCTCAGCTAATCCCCTCGCCTCAGCCTCCCAGAGTGCTGGAATGACAGACTTGAGCCACCTAACCGGCAAGAAGGTGACTTTCCAACACGGAAACTCCATGTGTACATTCCTATTCAAATTACTTGACTGGGCGTGGTGGCTCAGCCTGTAATCCCAGCACTTTGGGAGACTGAGGCAGGAGGATCGCTTGAGCCCCGGATTTAAAGACCAACCTAGGCAACATAGAGACCATTTTGTAGAGAATTTGTCTCTACAAAATTAATTAATTAATTAATTAATTTTCAAAATTAGCGGAGTGTGGTGGCGCGTGTCTGTAATCCCGGCTGCTGGTGAAGCTGTGGTGGAAGGATTGCCTGGAGGTTGAGGCTGCGGTGAGCTGTGATCGTGCCACTACACTCACACCTGAGGGACAGAGTGACACCCTGAGTCAAAAAGATAGAAACGAGATCACAAGATGTATAGGACAAACGATGGGAAGCAGAAAACAGGAAAACAGAGGAAAATGACTTCGGTTCCAGAAAGGGCATAAGGTATTTCCTCTGACTAGAACATTCTTCCCACACCTCGCCCCTCTACCTGTATCACTCTTGCTTATTCTTCAGCATCTCTCCTGAAGATGCTTGCTTCAGCTTCAAGACCTAGGTGAAGTTAAGCCGGGCTTGGTGGCTCAGCGCTTGTTACCCTCCCATCTCAGTGCTTGTAGAGCATTTCTCTCCCCTGCCAGTCAGCCCTGTCGCTGTGCTGTTAGATAAATTGCCGAGGGGAACAATACTAGTAGAAGACCGTCCTTTATTTATTTATTTATTTATTTATTTATTTATTTAGAGAGGGAGTCTCACTTTGTCACCCAAGCTGGAGTGCACGGCATTCTCACCTCCACCACAGACTTGACCTGCTGGGCTCAGGTGATCCTTGCACCTCAGCCTCCCAAATAGCTGGAACTCCAGACATGCGCCATCACGCATGACTAGTTTTTTTATTTATTGTAGAGAGGAGGTCTCGCCAAGTTGCCCAGGCTCGTCTCGAACCCCTGGGCTCAGGCCATCCTCTCACCTCGGCCTCCCAAAGTGCTGGGATTACAGGCGTGAGCCACCATGCCCAGCTTTTAGATTTTCTTTTTTTTTTTTTTTTTTTTTTTTTCTTTTTGAGTTGGCGTCTCACTCTGTTGCCCAGACTGGAGGGCAGTGGCACGCTCCCGGCCACCGCAGCCTCGACCTGCTGGGCTCCAGCAATCCTTCCGCCTCAGCCGTCCAAGTAGCTGGAAATTTTATTTCTTTTCAAGAAAAGTTTTTATTTTGTGGCCCAGGCTGGAGTGTAGTGGCACGATCACAGCTCACTACAACCTCAACCTCTCCTGGGTTCAAGTGATCCTCCTGCCTCAGCCTCCAAAATAGCTGGGACTACAGACACACACCAACACACCTAGATGATTTTTAAATTTTTTGTAGAGATGAGTCCTCACTATGTTGCCCAGGATGGTCTTGAACTCTTGACTTCAAATGGTACTCCCTCCTTGTCCTCCCAAAGCACAGGGATTACAGACATGAACCACCACACCCGGTTTATTTATTTTATTTTATTTATTTATTTATTTATTTTGAGTCGGAGTCTCACTCTGTCGCCCAGACTGGAGTGCAGTGACTGCGACCTGCTGGGCTCCGGCAATCCTTCCGTCTCAGCCTTCCGAGTAGCTGGAACTACAGGCGCGCGCTACCATGCCTGGCTAATTTTTTGATTTATTGTAGAGATGAGGGTTTGCCAAGTTGCCCAGGCGGGTCTCGAACCCGCGGGCTCAGGCAATTCACTCACCTCGGCCTCCCAAGACACGGGATTACAGGCTGAGCCACCGAGCCCGGTTTAAAACCAATTTTTTTAAGGCAGAAGACACCACTGTGTAATCTTGTCTTTGGCCAGAAGGTGTCGCTTTCTTGCCTAGGTACAAGTAGCCTCTGCCTTTACTGGGGCTGGGAAAAGAGAAAGTTGCAGTTGTAATATAAATACACTTTGATACCTCATGTTGCATATGTATTTTTCTAGCAGAAAGTTTGATAGGGTGACTAATAAAACTTTAAAGCATAAAAGTATATACGGTAAAATTCTATAATGAAAGTATGAGTTTGGGGGGAGACAATGTAAAAATTGTTACTGTTAAAGAGTGTACTTGTGTATATATACAGGGGGTGCCAAAAAAATGTATAAACATTTTAAGTATGACGTTCACTCAAAAGATGACATTAGTCAATGAATGCTAGTGTCACCAGTGACAGGCAGGACAGTCAAGGAGAATAGGGCCTAGAGCATGGTGGGCAGGATAAACCCTTGACAAAATTTTCCTGTCCCTGGTATCTTTTTTCTGCTTTTCCTCAGTTCTTTTATATGTTGCCTTATTTATCCTACTATTTAAAAATCCCTCTTCTTAGCCGGGCTCAGTGGCTCAGCCTGTAATCCCGCGCCTTTGGGAGGCTGAGGTGAGTGGATTGCCTGAGCCCACGGGTTCGAGACCTGCCTGGGCAATTGATGAGACCTCATCTCTATGATAAATCAAAAAAATGAGCCGGGCGTGATAGCGCATGCCTGTAATTCCAGCTACTCGGAAGGCTGAGGCGGAAGGATCGCCGGAGCCCAGCAGGCGAGGCTGTGGTGGCCAGGAGTGGCCACTGCACTCCAGTCTGGGTGACTGAGTGAGACTCCAACTCAAAAAAAAAAAAATAATAATCCCTCTTCTTTTAGTATTTGTAGTTTCCCAACTGTGTTCCTTTTTACAACTGTTCCATCAAGGAACTTGAGAGACAATAAAAAGTTATCAACATAGTAGAAACTATGAAGATAGAAGAACAGTGGGCTCTTTCTGGGTAGGGGCAGGACTGCTATGCTCGTAGACTGACATCATTCTTTTTTTTTTTTTATTTGGAGTCTCACTCCGTCATCTAGGCTAGAGGGCAGTGGCAAGCTCAAGGCCACACCAGTGTCGACCTGCTGGGTTCCTGCGATCCTTCCATCTCGGCCTTCCAAGTAGCCGGAACTACAGGCGCACGCTACCATGCCCGGCTAATTTTTAATTTATTATAGAGAAGAGCGCTTGCCAAGTTGCCTGGACTGGTCTCGAACCTGCGGACTCAGGCAATCCACTTGCCTTAGCCTCCCAAAGTGCTGCGATTACAGGCTGAGCCACCAAGCTCGGCCGACATCATTCTTGTCCAGGGTTTATTACGTAGGATTTGCCCATGGCTTTATGGTCTAAGTCGCATGCTTCTTGCTTGAATGTGAACTAAGGTAGTGCCGTGGCTTTGTTGTCTAGGCTTCAGTTTCCTTTCCTATTTTCTAATTTCTCTCTCACCCCAAGTTATTCTCCCTTCTATTCAATTCCTCCTTAATGGACATCGATGTCTTAGCTACCAAGTCCCAGGCGGATCCTTAGCCTGCGCGCCCAGGAGGGCCCTGGTGACATTGATGTCTTAAATGACAGCTATCTAAACAGACACCTCAGATACTATTCCACATTGCAGTTTGAAGAGGAAGGACAGAGGAGGAGATAAGGGCCAGAGAGATTAAGTTGGTGCCTAATGGTCGTTTCCTATTATGTCATAGTTACTATGGGACATAGATTTTGAGACCTCTGATCTAAAATACACAAAGGTTCCCAGTGATTGTCTTTTTACATTTGACTTTGGTTAGTATGTGATATGGGATGGGGCATGGTGGCTCGTGCCTGTAATCTCTGCACTTTGAGAGGCTGAGGCAGGAAGATTTCCTGAACCCAGGGGTTTGAGACCAGAAGCAACATAGCAAGACTGCATCTCTACAAAAAAGAAAAAAAAAATTAGGCCGAGCAGGGCGGCCCATTCATGTAATCCCAGCACTTTGGGAGGTGGAGGCAAGAGATTACCTGAGCCCAGGGGTTTGAGACCAGCCTAGGCAACATGGTAAGACCTTGTGTCTACAACAGATGAAAAATTAGCCGGGCATGGTGGCGCGCTCCTGTGGTTCCAAGTACTTGGAAGGCTAAGGTGGAAGGATCGCCTGAACCCAGCAGGTCAGTGCCACAGCATGCCACGGCGTGCTCTGTTGCTCCAGCCTGGGCAACAGAGTGAGACTCTGACTTAAAAAAAAAAAAATTAAGCCGTACCCGGTGGCTCAGCCTGTAATCCCAGAGCTTTGGAAGGCTGAGGTGAGTGGATTGCCTGAGCCCGCGGGTTTGAGACCCACCCGGGCAACTTGGCGAGACCTCATCTCTACAATAAATCAAAAATTAGCCGGGCATGGTAGCGCGCGCCTGTAGTTCCAGCTACTTGGAAGGCTGAGGTGGAAGGATCGCCAGAGTCCAGCAGGTCAAGGCTGTGGTGGCCGGGAACAGCCACTGCACTACAGTCTGGGCTACAAAGTGACACTCCAACTCCAAAAAAAAAAAATTAGCTGGGTTTGGTGGCAGGCACCTGTAGTCCCAGCTACTTGGGAGGCTGAGGTGAAAGGATCGCTTGAGTCCAGGAGATTGAGACTGCAGTGAGCTGTGATGGTGCCACTGCACCCCAGCCTGAGTGACAGAGTGAGACTCTGATTCAAAAAAAAGTGATATCTGTTTCACTAATTAAATAAATCATATTGAGCACATACTACGGCATAGAAGAGTCCAAGATGATAGTATGGTTCCTGCCCTCAAATATAGTCAAGTAGGAAGCATTATGAGGACAAACACAAAGTAGAAGAGATATGAGCAATGCAAAAGGTGAAGTTGAGGTGCTAACAGAATTGAGAAGTTGAAGGCATACTTCTAGCTTTGAAGATCAAGGATGCGGCTGAGCATGGTGGTTTATCCCTGTAATCCCAGCACCTAGGGAGGCCTAGGCAAGAGGATCACTTAAGACCAGGACTTCAAGACAAGCTCAGGCAACAGAGTGAGGCCCCATCTGTACAAATAAAAAATGAACAACAAGGCCAGGAGTGGTGGCTCAAGTCTGTAATCCCAGCATTTTGGGAGGTGAAGGTGAGAGGATTGCCTGAGCCCAGGGGTTGGAGACCAGTCTAGGCAACTTGGTGAGACCTCGTCTCTACAATAAATCAAAAAATTAGTAGGACGTGGTAGCACATGCCTGTGGTTCCAGCTACTCGGAAGGCTGAGGCGGGAGGATGGCCTGAGCCCAGCAGGTCAAGGCTGTGGTGGCTGTGAGCGTGCCACTGCACTCCAGCTTGGGCAACGGAGTGAGACTTCAACTCAAAAAAAATAAAATAAAATAAATGAACAACAAAATTAGCTGGTGTGGCATGCCTGTAGTCCCAACTGCTCTGGAGGTCAAGGCAGGAAGATTACTTGAGTCCAGGAGTTAGAGGCTGCAGTGAGCTGTGATCGCACCACTGCACTCCAGCCTGGGTGCCAGAGTGAGATCCTATCTCAAAAAAAAAAAAAAAAAACAAAGAAGATGCTCGAGGATGTTCTTGAGGAGGAGGTGGGACTTGAGTTGGGTCTGGCAGAAAATAAAACAATAGCTGGGATTTTAAGATGGAGGGAAGGACAGTGGAGGCAACCTTCACTGTTGGGCAACCTTTATCTTCTCAGTTGTGTTTATTCAACAAATATTATAAAACATCTATGTTGAGCCTGACAATGTGGTAACGGTGGGAAATCAAATGATGACCCTGTCACAGTCTGTCTTAAGATGTTTACAGTCTAGATGTGTATTGGCCCTCTATTGCCACTCTAAGAGATTATCCCACTTTTAGCAGCTTAAGACAATATCCATTTATTTTCTCCTAGTTCTGTAGGCTGGGAGTCTGTGCTGGGCTTAGCTGGTTTCACTGTTCCAGGTCTCATGAGACTGAAATCAAGGTTGCCAGCCGGCCTGGACCCTTCTCTGGGATGTCTCGGGGACAGTCTGGTTTCAAACTCCTTCAAGTTACTGGCAGAATTGGGTGTCTTGCAGTTGTAGTTTGAGGTTCCCTCTTCCTTGCTGCCAGCGTTCCCGGTCATGGTGCCCCATCCATCTTCAAAGGCAGCACCAGCCTGGAAGTCCTGCTCACATTTTGAAGCTCTCTGGCTTCCGTTCTTCTGTCTCCAAATGGAGAACGTTCTCCACTTTTTTTTTTTTTTTTTTTTTTTTAAGAGTCGGAGTCTCACTCTTTGTCTCCCAGGCTAGAGTGCAGTGGCACACTCACGGCCACTGTAGCCTCTACCTGCTGAGCTCAGGCGATCCTTTCACCTCAGCCTTTCAAGTAGCTGGAACTACAGGTGCATGCCACCATGACTGGCTAATTTTTTGATTTATTGTAGAGACGAGGTCTCACCAACCTGCCCAGTTTGGTCTTGAACCTCTGAGCTCAGGTAATCCTCCTCCCTTAGCCTCCCAAAGTGCTGGGATTACAGGCATGACCCAAAACCGGGCCCACCCAGATAACCTAGGATGGTCTCCCTATACTAAGGTTTGTAGACGTAATAATATCTGCAAAGTTCTAAGATATCATATTCACAGGTTGTAGGGATTAGGGCATGAACGTCTTGAGGAAGGGAGTGTGTTCTATTCACCAAAAGGTGAGATTAGATGAGAGAATTACAACACAGAATGATTAGTCCTCTGATAGGGATAAGCATACCATCCTAGGGGACGTTAGAAAGCCCCTTTGGCCGGGCTCAGTGGCTCAGCCTGTAATCCCAGCGCTTTGGGAGGCCGAGGCGAGTGAATTGCCTGAGCCCACGGGTTCGAGACCCGTCCAGGCAACTTGGCAAAACCTCATCTCTACAATAAATCAAAAAATTAGCCGGGCGTGGTAGCGCGCGCCTGTAGGTCCAACTACTTGGAAGGCGGAGGCGGAAGGATCCCCGGAGTCCAGCAGGTCGAGGCTGCGGTGGCCATGAGTGTGCCACTGCACTCCAGTCTGGGTGACAGAGTGACTCCAACTCAAAAAAAAAAAAAAAAAAAAAAAGAAAAGAAAGCACTTTTAATCCTGAGGGGAATTGGAAAAATCCTCCTTTACTAATTGTCTATTGCTGCACACCAAATTATCACCAAAACATAGTGACTAAAACAACATATATTTATTCTCTCACAAATTTCTATGGATTGGGATTTTGGAGTGGTTTAGTAGGTGGTTCTAGCTGATGTTGTCTCATGAGGTTGCACTCAAGATATCAGTTGGGCTATCTGAAAGCTTGACTGGAGCTGGAAAATCCTCTTTCATGCTCACTCACGTGACTGTTGGGAAAAGAACTCAGTCCCAGCCAGGCATGGTTGCTCACGCCTGTAATTCCAGCACTTTGAGAGGTGGAGGCGAGAGGATTGCCTGAGCTCACAGGTTCAAGACCAGCGTGGGCAACTTGGCAAGATCTTGTCTCTACCATAAATCAAAAAATAGCCAGGCTCGGTGGCTCAGCCTGTAATCCCGCACCTTTGGGAGGCTGAGGCGAGTGGATTGCCTGAGCCCGCGGGTTCGAGACCCGCCTGGGCAACTTGGCGAGACCTCATCTCTGCAATAAATCAAAAAATGAGCTGGCCGTGGTAGCGCGCACCTGTAGTTCCAGCTACTTGGAAGGCTGAAGCGGAAGGATCGCCGGAGCCCAGCAGGTCGAGGCTGTGGTGGCCGGGAGCGGCCACTGCACTCCAGTCTGGGCGACAGAGTGAAACTCCAACTCAATAAATAAATAAATAAATTAGCCAGGCATGGTGGTGTGCGCTTGTAGTTCCAGATACTTGGAAGGCTGAGCCCAGCAGGTCAAAGCTTGCAGTGGCTGTGAGCGTGCCACTACCCTCCAGCCTGAGCAAGAGTGAGACTCCAACTCAAAAAAAAGATGGAGATTAGCCGAGATGCAGTGGCTCACGCCTTTAATCCTAGCACTTTGGGAGACTAAGGCAGGAGGAGTGCTTGAGCACAGAAGTTCGAGACAAGCCTGGGCAACATGGCAAGACTTTATCTATAAAATTTTTTTTTTTTGAGCTGGGTCTCACTCTGTCGCCCAGACTGGAGTGCAGTGGCATGCTCCCGGCCACCAAAGCCTCGACCTGCTGGGCTCCGGCGATCCTTCCGCCTCAGCCTTCCAGTAGCTGGAACTACAAGTGCGCTACCACACCCGGCTGATTTTTTTGATTTATTGTAGAGATGAGGTCTCGCCAAGTTGCCCCGGCGGGTCTCGAACCCGCGGGCTCAGGCAATCCACTCACCTCAGCCTCCCAAGGCGCGGGATTACAGGCTGAGCCACCGAGCCCGGCTTGATTTTTGATTTAGTAGAGATGAGGTCTCACCAAGTTGCCCCGGCGGGTCTCGAACCCACGGGCTCAGGCAATCCACTCACCTCGGCCTCCCAAAGCGCTGGGATTACAGGCTGAGCCACTGAGCCCGGCTCCACCTTGCTTTTAATGGCGAAGTGCTGTCACCCAGCTTCTCTTATTTTGGAAATCTGTCTTTCTCGTTGCCATCAGAGGATCTTGCTTGGTAACGGCATTTCTTATCCTCAGCCCACGCTTGCAAAGTAGAGTCACCATTGACCTTCTCAGTGATGCCGAGCACCTCCTTGCAGGCATTCCTTCCTGCTTTGGTAAAGAGAATGCTCTCTGTGTCCTCCGCCCAACCCTGTAACATGATCACTTCTCGGAGACACTTGATTCCTTCTTCAACCATGACCACAGCAGTTCTGTCATTTCTGCCCCACTGAGTGAGATCATCAGTCTCTTTGAGCTTTCTAAGACAGACATATCTTGGCAGCATTTTAGTGCCGTCTCCCGGAATCCTTGTTTAGGCATAAAATTCTGTATCTTCGGACATGATCCCATGTTGATAAACCCGCCATCTTCTAATTTTTTGTTCTAAATTCCATGGTTCCGCCCCTAGATTATGTCTCAGCCACATACCTCTGGCTGCTGCCAGAACATGTTGGCTGAGTCCCGAAGCTTCTCTTGTGCATAGTCTTTTTTCCTCCCCGAGCGGGCCACTTTCCTGGTCAGATTGTTATGTGGCTTAGTCCTAATTATTGGTGTGGTGGCCAGTGAAGAAAGAGAGGACATATCCTGAGGGCACCCTGTGTTGTCTTGTGAGGAAACAGCCTTTGCCTCATCTTCAAGCAAGGAAGAAATGCTAGCATTTGACAGGGAGGAGTCGATCACTTTTTCAGGCCCTGAGGATTCAGGGGAATCTGGAAATTCAAAATGTTGAGTGCATCAGTCATGATGTCCCCATCTCATGTCTCAGACACCCAGTCCTTCCCAAAAGTGCCTTGATCTCGGCATGCCACATCTGCAGTGGTTGAAATCTCCACTTCTCTGTAGCTGTTCTGTGTATGATGAAAACTTGGATCTGGTCTTTAGCTTTTCCTGTCCTCTGGTCGTAGAAGTCGAAAATTGTTATATCCCAACAGGGGGCCTTCTGATTTCCATACTTAGCATTTAATTGCTTATTAATTACCTTCACCATGTAATTATCTTTCTCCAAAGCGTCTATTGCCCCTCATCAAAAGGCATCCAATTCCATCATCCTTTTTTTTTTTTTTTGAGTTGGAGTCTCACTCTCTCCCAGACTGGAGTGCAGTGGCCGCTCCCGGCCACCGCAGCCTCTACCCGCTGGGCTCCGGCGATCCTTCCGCCTCAGCCTTCCGAGTAGCTGGAACTACAGCCGCGTGCTACCACGCCCGGCTAATTTTTTTGATTCATTGTAGAGATGAGTTCTCGCCAAGTTGCCCAGGCGGGTCTCAAACCTGTGGGCTCAGGCAATCCACTCACCTCTGCCTCCCAAAGCGTGGGATCACAGGCTGAGCCACTGAGCCCGGCTTCCATTATCCTTATACATTCTTTTTTTTTTTTGTATGTCACAATCACCTGATACAATGCCCAGTTCCCTGCATTTGCTTCCCCAGCTATGCCATTTCAGTTCCTTATCGGTGGAAATGTCAGCAATTGCACTGCTAACAATGCCAGGGGCTATCCTTTCTCCACCTGCCTGCAATGATGGTGTCCTCTTAGCAGCTGATAATCAGGTCATTGCTGATTCAGCTCCAAAAGTACAATTTGGAGTTTGCTTTCTTAGACCCCCTGGCACCACTGTTGCAAGTCAGGATGTTCAGAAAGCAGACTCTGAGATGTACATTGGCGTGCAGGAAATTTATTAGGACATGGTCTCCAAATCAACACCCAGGGGGAAATGAAGGAAGCAGGTTTGGGCAGAGGGAGAAGTTGGGCTGCTGTTCCGTTGCACAGATCTTGTGAGGAACTCACAACTGAGGTGGTCGCGCCGAGCGGTCCTGACCTGAGGCACAGGGCAGACCCTTTGTCCTCCCCTTTAGGTAATTACCGATTTGGGGCTGCTCCTGGCAAGCTGGGGACAATAGCTGAGGGCAATAGTCCAGATGGGGCACAACTGCAAATAGTCTGGCTGTTAGCATGCCAAGGAACTAAAGGAATAAGTACTTAAAGGGGGTGGCACTGGGGGTGTGTGACAGAGCTCACGATGCTGTTATTCTGGACTGCAAGATTGTATACCTAGATAATCTAAAAGAATCTAAAAAAAAAAAATAGGACTATAAGTGAGTTTAACAAGGTTGGTAGCTTCAAGGTCCAAATATAAAACAATTAGAAAAGTAAACGAAAAACTTGATTTCATTTTACAATAACATCAGAAAAATTAACTATCTAGGAATAAACTTAATATAAAATATGCAGCACCACTACATTAAAAACTGCAAAATATTGCTGAGAGAAATTGAGGATTGCATTAATGCTTTAGGGATAGAGCATGTTCATAATTTGGAAGACTTAGTATTATAAAGATGTCAGTCATCTTCAAACCCATAGCTTCAAAGCAATCCTCCCAAATTCCCAGCAGGTTTTTTGAGGAAATTAACAAACTGATTGAAATTCATATGGAAATTAAAATTGCTAGAAATAGCCAAGGCTATCTTGAAGAAGAATGACAAAACTAGAAAACTATACTACCCAATATGAAGAACTATAATAAAACTATGGATTTTTGTGTATGATATTATTGCAAGGAGAGGCAAACTAAACAGTGAAACAAAACAGAATCCAGAAATAAACTCTCGCATGGATAGTTACCTTACTTATGATAAAAGCAACACATTGTAAGAAAGGAAAGGATGGTATGTCAATAGATAATGCTGAGTCAATTAGCTATCTATCCAGGAAAACAATGTATCTTGACCACTGTCTCACACCATATGCAAAAAGCAATTCCAAATGTATTGTATATCTAAATACGAAAATTGAAACAAAAAAGTTCTTAGGTGTAAACATAAGGGAAACATTTTATGACCCTGGGATATAGAAAGATCTCTTAAGTAGAAAATAAAAAGCGAGCCAGGCTCAATGGCTCAGCCTGTAATCCCACGTTTTGGGAGGCTGAGGTGAGTGGATTGCCTGAGCTCACGGATTCGAGACCCGCCTGGGCAAGTTGGCGAGACCTCATCTCTACAATAAATCGAAAAATCAGCCGGGCGTGGTAGCGCGTGCCTGTAGTTTCAGCTCCTTGGAAGGTTGAGGCGGAAGGCTCGCCGGAGCCCAGCAGGTCGAGGCTGCGGTGGCCAGGAGCAGCCACTGCACTCCAGTCTGGGCGACAGAGTGAGACTCCAACTCAAAAAAAAAAAAGAAAATAAAAAGCACTCACATTAACTATATAAAACTTAAGAACTTTTGTTTATCAAAAAATAAACAAAACTCACGCCTGTAATCCCAGCACTTTGGGAGTCCAAGGCGAGAGAATTGCCTGAGCCCAGGGTTCGAGACCAGCCTCGGCAACTTGGCGAGACCTCATCTCTACAATAAATAAATAAATAAATTAGCCAGGCGTGGTGGCACGAGCCTATGATTCCAGCTACTTGGAAGGCTGAGGTAGAAGGATTGCCTGAGCCTAGCAGGTTGAGGCTGTGGTGGTCGTGAGCATACCACTGCACTCCAGCGTGGACAACAGTGAGATTCTGACTCAAAAGAAAAAAGAGTAAGACTTGCTTGAGACCAGGAGTTTGAGACCAACCAGGGAAACAGAGAAAGATCTCATCTCTAAAAAATTTTAAGTTAAAAAAAAAGAGTGAGACTCTATCAGAATCTCTGATTAATAAAAAAATTGAAGCCAGGCTTGGTGGCTCAGCCTGTGATCCCAGCACTTGGGAGGCTGAGGAGAGAGGATTGCCTGAGCCCAGGGGATCAAGACCAGCCTGGGCAACTTGGCAAGACCTCATCTCTACATTAAATCCAAAAATTATCCGGGTGTGGTAGCGCGCGCCTGTAGTTCCAGCTACTTGGAAGGTTGAAGCAGAAGGATTGTCTGAGCCCAGCAGGTCGAGGCTGCGGTGGCTGGGAGCGGCCACTGCACTCCGGTCTGGGG
>JAPVLO010003430.1:0-22492 GCA_027257055.1 Cephalopachus bancanus | reverse complement strand
GGAGAGGCCCCGAAGAAGTTGCCTTTTTTTTAAAATCTAGTACCCAATAGCTTTATACTCTCTCCTGACCACCCCACCTCAAGCCTTACTAACTTGGCTTTAGGAAGGGAGCTCATAAATGTATACTGTGCAGGTAAATGACCAAATGTTGATGTGTTGCTTTCCAGCAGCATGACAGCGTACATCTCAGGATACTGGTAGCCTGCAAAATGTCTTACGTCAGTCTGAACAAGGCAGATATACTTTTGTAAGTCAAGGGGGAAGCTGATGGTTAGCACTTTATTTGGAGCTACATATGCAAGCTGAAGTCATATTGAACTCATTTATGAAAGGGGAAGGTTATGGGTGGAATTACGTCTATGTTGAAGTCCTAACGCCCAGTGCCTGGCAATGTGACCTTACTTGAAAACAGGGTCACTACAGGTGTAATTGGTTAAGATGAATTCACCATGGAGTGCAGTGAGCTCCACTCCAATGTGACTAGTATTCTTATCGAAGACTACTGTGTGAAGACAGTGACACTCAGAGAGAATTCCAAATGACAACAATGGCAAAAATTGGAGGGACACAGCTGCAAGCTAAGGAATGCCACAGACTGACAGCAAAAACCAGAAGCTGGAAAAGGAAAGGATGGATCCTCACCTATAGGTTTCAGAGAGAACTTGGCCCTCTTGATCCCTTGATTTCAGACTTCTAGCCTCTAGAATGTTGAGAGAATCACTGTTTTGTTATGGCAGTCATGGGAAATTGACTACAGGAAAGAAACAGAGATGCAGCCTCTGTGAGACAGCGGGTTTGGGGGGGATCAGAATTGTCCTTGTTTTCCTGGTGATTACTGGGTCATTAGCTGCATTGTACTCGGACCTGGGGATCTTAGCCTCACCCCATATCCAGATATTTAAAAAAAGAGATTAAGATAAAGGCACAGATTAAATAAACATAAACACACACAAAGAACAAGGGATTTTAAGTTGTGTCCTGTTTTGCTTGAAAGGTCGTAAAATGAACTGAGGATTCTTTTCCTTCCATGGTAAGAATGACGCACATGCAGGTCCCTTCTGGCATGACAATAGGAACCACTGCAGAGAGAACATGTATTGAAATAAATGCTGCAGCGGCCCAGAGTGGAAGCCTATGGAGACTCTGATCTCCTCCACAACCTTGACAACGAGGACTTCGGCTTTCTTGCAGTAAATGTGCACCAGCTCATTGGTGCCTGGCCCATCAGCTACCTGGTGGGGCTGCCTTCATTCTGCTGTCCGTTGTGTCATAGTTTCTAGAGGCTGTTCCTTGGTTAGAAGCGCAGTGTGCCAGCCAGGCTCGTTGGCTCAGCCTGTAATCTGGGCCTTTTGGGGAGGCTGAGGCAAGTGGATAGCCTGAGCCCGCGGGTTCGAGACCCGCCTCGGCAGCGAGACCTCATCTCTACAATAAATAAAAAAAAAAATCAGCCAGGCGTGGTAGCGCATGCCTGAAATTTCCCGGCTTCTTGGAAGGCTGGGGTGGAAGGATCCCCGGGCCCGGAGCCCAGCAGGTTGAGGCTGCGGTGGCCGGGAGCAGCCACTGCACTCCAGTCTGGGCGACAGAGTGGGATTTCAACAAAAAAAAAAAAAAGTGCAGTGTGCCTTGCCTCTTTCTTTCTGCCCCTTCCTTTGGATTTTTGTCACCCACATTATGGCACACCAAGAATGAAACCCTTCTCTCATAGTTTTCATCACTGCATCACCCACCAGGTTTGCCACTCCCTGGGCCACTGGAAAGTTTTTCCCGAACTACACATTCTTTATATATTAATGCGCAGTGGTTCATGCCTGTAATCCCAGCACTTTGAGAAATCGAGGTGGGAGGATTGCTTGAGCTCAGGAGTTCAAGACCAACCTGGGCAACATAGCAAGAACTTGTCTCTACAAAAAAAAAAAAAAAATCAAAAAAATTTGCTGGGCATGTGCACCTATAGTCCCCGCTACTCAGGAGGCTGAGGAGGGAGGATCTCCCGAGTCCAGGATGTCAAGGCTGCAGTGAGCCATGTTCGTGCTATTGCACTCCAGCCTGGGCAACAGAATGAAACTCTGACTCAAAAATAAACCGGAATAACATAACAAAATTAAGTTAAATATATAGCAAATGAACTGTGTGCTTTTTGGTGTCAACACAGCTCCAGATTCATGCCCGGGAAAGTGCACTGGGGGCAGAGCATCCTAGGGTGTCATTGGATTTATTTAATTGACACAGCGACAAATGGAGAATTCAAGTAGGTCCCTGTGATTTCATGAGTGTCCCAGAAAGGGCACCACTCTGTTTTCTAGTTAAAATAACCTGATGGCTTACTGTCCAAAACCAAGAGAAAGATAAAAACCCAAGCCAACAGTGCTGAGGATCAGTCTTCAGTGCTTCCGGCTGAGTGGACTTAGTTGTGGTGGCCTCCTTCACAGAGGGCTCCCATCAGTGCCTTTATCACAGATCCTAGTTGATTTCCTTTTCTTATCCCAACCTCCAGGCCTCTTTTTTCCCAAAGAGAGAACATAGACTCTTGTTTTATGCTGCTGGTTCAGAAAAAACTGACCATTGATAAAGACATTTCAATGATAGAAATGGACTACTTTGTTCATTCGTTTGAGAAATTATTGGACACAGTGTCACCTGAAAGGATTCGATGCCCCTCAGCAGCAATGAGCACACCTGTGCCCTTATTTTGGTCTCTAAACTATTCTCCACTAAGGGGAACCAAGAGTTCCATAGAAACGGCTGACTTTAGGGCTAGGACAGTATAGGTAAAACACAAATATGAAGTTCCTCATTAAGCCACAAAATAAGGAGTGATTTATAAAGATGGTGGCTGGGCATGGTGGCTCACACCTGTAATCCCAGCACTTTGGGAGACTGAGGCAGAAGGATTGCTTGAGCCCAGAAGTTTGAGACCAGCCTGGGGAAAAATAGCAAGACCTCATCTCTACAGAAAAAAAAAAAAATTAACCGAGCATGGTGGCAGGTGCCTGTGGCCCCAGCTACTTGAGAGACTGAGGTGGAAGAAGCGCCTGAAACCCCGGAGGTTGAGGCTTCGGTAGCTGTGATTGTGCCACTACATTCCAGGCTGGGCAACACAGTGAAACACTGACTCAAACAAAAATTTAAAAAAAAAGTAATAATAAAACAATAAAAATTTAAAATAGGCCGAATAGGCTCACGCTATAATCCCAGCACTTTCAGAGGCTGAAGCAGGAGAATTGCTTGAGCCCAGGAGTTTGAGACCAGCTTGGGTAACATAGCAAGGATCAGAATGGTCTTAGTGTCCCCCATAGACTGCTTTCTCATTGCAAAGGAAGCAATAGTATTGTGGCAGAATGTGGCAAATGCTCAAATATATTTCTTGTATGACTGAGTGAATGAACGCAGAAGCACATGAATAACTGCTTCGGGGTCAGCAATCACCTGGGATGACAAATCGTCTCCCACTAACCCTGTGGCAGAAAGGGGGCTGGTAGCAGTTAAAGGTATTTCCTTTTGAAAGTCAAGCTGCAAGCTTTAAAGACCCCCAGGCCGGTTTTGTTTAAAAAAGCCAAGAAGCCAAGGACTGGTGGCTTTCATGGAAATGCAAAAGAGTAACTAATTCACAGACTTACCCAAAAACCCCTCTTTTGAAGTTAACGGTTTACAACCCTGCTTGCAGACCCTGCCTGCCCTGTATTTGCTTGAAATCATTTGTTCTTTGGAAATCTGATTTTGCTGAGTACAACCTTGTAAATTCCAAAGAAGATGTGTAATCGCTCAACACCACCCCCCTCCCTTACCTAAATGAAGGTATAAGACCCCGCTTCTCCCATTCTGGGGGACTCGACCTGGAAGCGTTAGCCCATCGAGCCTGCCGAGCCCACCGGCGTAATAAAGTTACCACTTCCCATAATAGTCTTGGTGTCGTGATCTCTCTGTCTCCCCCCTACAGTATCCATACAGTAGAGAAATGCCTTGATTCGTGCTACAAATTAGCATCACCAAGGAGGGACAAACAGATGTTGAATGTCTCCAGGTTGTGGTAGGAGGCGGTATATGCTCAGTATATGTGATTGAGTGAATAAACACAGAAACACATGTGGCTGATTCGGGATCAGCAGTTTGCCTCACCTGGGCTGCCACTAGCCCAGCGGCAAAAAGGGAAAAGGTTGATAGCAGTTAAAGGTATTTCCCTTTGAAAGGCAAGTTGCAATTTTAAAAGGGCCCCGCCCAGCTCAGGCAGGTTTTGTTTAAGAAAGGCCAAAGGGCCCCAGAGACTGGCTAGTTCATGGAAATGAAAAAGAGTCTTATCAAAAACCCCCCCTTCTGAAGTTGATTTTGCTAAGTACAACCTTGTAAGATTCCAAAGGAAGTATGTAATCACTCAACACGACCCCCCTCCCTTACCTAAACGAGGGTATAAGACCCCAGGTCACCTGTTCTGGGGTGCTCGAGCTTGATTTGGATGCATGAAATTTTTGGGCCCCGCAAAGTGCCACTTCCTATAATAGTCTCGGTGTCACGATCTCTCTATTTTTCCTGCTACAAGGTGGATGCCCTGAGAAGGCTGCAGCACCACTGATGTAGGACACTGGCCAGGAATGCATCAGACAAACCCCTTATGAGGGTGACTCTATTTTCTTTGCTAGTGACAGGGTCTCATTTCACCTAGGCTGGAGTGCAGTGGTGTGATCACACTTCACTGTAACCTTGAAATCCTGGGTTCAAGTGATCCTCTCACCTTAACCTCCCAAGTAGCTAGAGCTATAGGCATGTACCATCACAATTAGCTGTTGTTTTTTTTTAAGAGTCTCATTGAGTTGCCCAGGTCGGCTTTGAGATCCTGGCCTCAAGCAATCCTCCTGCCTCAGCCTCCCAAAGTGCTGGGATTACAGGCTTGAGTCATTGGGCTAAGCCTGAGGGCAATCCTATTAAAAAGGGGGAAAAGAGGTTATTCTTCAGAAATAAAAAGTCATAAAAGATAAAGCAAGGCTGTGAGATTGTCCCAGACTGAATGTGACTCATGTGAGACATGACAAATAGCACTGTACTGGATCCTGGGGAGTATCCTGCCCTGGAGGGGAAAAAAACAACAACAAACCAATGCCATAAAAAACATCAGTTGGACAACTGAGAAAACTGGAAGAATTATAAAACAAGATTCTGGGCTGGGAAAAGTAGCTCAAGCCTGTAATCCCAGCACTTTTGTGGCAAATGCTCAAATATATATTTCTTGTATGATTGAATGAATGCAGAAACACATGAGGAGCCGCTTCGGGGTCAGCAGTTGGCCCCTGGCAATCACCTGGGATGACAAATTGTCTCCCACTAACCCTGTGGCAGAAAGGGGCCTGGTACCAGTTAAAGGTATTTCCTTTTGAAAGTCAAGCTGCACCCGGGCTCGGTGGCTCAGCCTGTAATCCCGTCCCTTTTGGGAGGCTGAGTTGAGTGGATTGCCTGACCCCACGGTTCGAGACCCGCCTGGGCAACTTGGCGAGACCTCATCTCTACAGTAAAATCAAAAATGAGCCGGGTGTGGTAACGCGTGCCTGTAGTTCCAGCTACTTGGAAGGCTGAGGCGGAAGGATCGCCGGAGCCCAGCAGGTCGAGGCTGTGGTGACCGGGAGCGGCCACTGCACTCCAGTCTGGGTGACAGAGTGAGACTCAAAAAAAAAAACAAAAAAAAAAAACAAAGTCAAGCTGCAAGCTTGAAAGCCCCATCAGGCTGGTTTTGTTTGAAAAAGGCCAATGGCTAGAGACTGATGGCCTCATGGAAATGCAAAAGAGTAACTAATTCACAGACTTATCCAAACTCCTCTTTTCAAGTTGATGGTTTACAATCCTGCAGTTCCTGGAGACCATTTGTTCTTTGAAAAATCTGATTTTTCTGAACACCACCTTGTAAATTACAAAGAGAATGTGTAATCGCTCAACACGACCTCCCTCCCTTACCTAAACGAAGGTATAAGACCCCACTTTTCCCATTCTGCGCGGCTCGGCCTGTAAGCGTTAGCCCCCTGGAGCCCACCGAGGTACTCGGAGTAATAAAGTGCCACTTCCTATAATAGTCTCGGTGTCACGATCTCTGTCTTCCCGCTACACTTTGGGCGACTGAAACGAGATGATTGCATAAACTCACGGGTTCGAGACCAGCCAGGGCAACTTGGTGAGACCTCATCTGTGTAATAAATTGAAAAAAAAAACCGCTGAGGTGATAGTGTGAGCCTGTAGTTCCAGCTACTTGGAAGGCTGAGGTGGAAGGATGGCCTGAGCCCAGCAGATTGGGGTTGCAGTGGCTATGAGCGTGCCGCTGCACTCCAGCCCGGGTGACAGAGTGAGACTCCAATTCCAAATAAAAATAAAAAAATAAAAATAAAACAAGGTCAGACTCCATGACTCGGCCTGTAATCCCAGCACTTTAGGAGGCCAAGGCAAGAGGATTGCTTGAGCACGCCAGTTCAAGACCTGGGGGAGCAGAGCGGCTTGACAAGATCTTGTCTCTACAATAAATCAAAAATTAACCGGGCGTGGCAGCATGTGCCTGTAGTTCTGGCTACTTGGAAGGCCAAGGTGGAAGGATCACAGGAGCCCAGCAGTTAGAGATTGCGGTGGCCAGGAGCGTGCCACGCACTCCAGTCTGGGTGATATAGTGAGACTCCAACTCAAAAATAGAAAATAAATAAAACACGATTCTGTTACAATTTTATCTTATGTTATAATTTTAATTGCTATTTGAAGCCACCTTAGGTGGCTGTATTAACAATAAATTCAGTGACACTGACACTTGTACATAGTCATGTAAAACTGCTCTTTTCTGAGCAAACACATTTTAGGAGGAAAGGGACTTGATATATGGAACTTACTCTCAAATGGCTCAGAAAAGTTATATAATTGTGATAGCAAATGACAAGGCAAATGGGATGAAGTGTGAGTCCTAAGTAACGGGCAATGTAAGGTGTATTTTGAGCAATTGTTTTTCGTGCAACTTTTTTGTAAGTTTGAAATTACTTCCAAATAAAACGTTAAAAAATGTTGAACTCCTACTATGTGCTGAACTGTTGTTCTTGATATTGTTCAAAGATGATCCACAAGGGTAATTTTAGCCAATAACCTGTTTCCTTTTTTTTTGTATGTACTTAAAAGTTATATATGTTTTGTATGCCAATGAAACGACCAAATGTTTTTCAGTAGATTAGAAAATGCAAATGCAAAAATGCAGAGGGCCTAATTTATAGTCCCTGGATTGTTAATGGCATATAAAATATCACACGGCAATTAAATTGGAAGATTCTGGACTCCATGGGAGTAGTGTCGTCTGACTTCTTCAGGTTTCTACCACCCAAAATTCCATGCCACCCATAATATTGTGTGGATTCAAATGTTTGTTGAATGAATAAATGAATTATCCTAGTTGAAGATTTGAAACTTATAGAATAACATTTCACCAAGATTCTAAGTCCATCATAATGAAAAAAAAATTTTTTTTTCAGTTGGAGTCTCACTCTGTCACCCAGACTGGAGTGCAGTGGCCGCTCATTTAATACATGAATTGTGCTTTCTAATGAGAAAAACGGTGTCCTGAGGAAGAGATTTCCACAAGCTTTTCTTTCTGGTCTTATCAGAACCTTCCTATCTAGAGCTAATAAAGGCCTATACTAAAGAAAAAAAAAAAAAGAAAAAAATAAAAAAAGAAAAAAACTGAAAAGAAAGCCCAATATGTGTACTTGTTTTTTTTTCTAAATGTCTCCATAAATCATTTAACTACCCTAAGTATTTTGTTCTATAAATAGAGTCCTATTTACACACTTACCATAGAAAAGATGGGGATAACCAAATGGTGTTTTGAAATACCTTTCCAGATGGAAAAGATTTACTGCTGTTTTGATTCTCTGGAAATTGAGGGCTGCTTCTTTAAACTACTTACTTAGGAGTGAGTTGGTTATGTGAGATGATAGCACACAAAAAACCAAAACACTGGTGGGTGATGGTGTCAGGGATAAAAACATGAATTAAAACAGCCTAAGGAGGGGATGGGTTTCTCAGTTGGAGTCTAGTGAGGGTCTCCTGCTTTATGCATCAAATTCCCATCCACAAAGCAAGACTTCGAGTCTTAAATGAGGCCAGGTGTGGTGGCTCATGCCTGTAATACCAGCACTCTGGAAGACTGGAGGATCACTTTAGCCCAGGAGTTTGAGACCGGCTGAGCAACATAGTGAGACCTTGTCTCTATAAAGAAACCAAAAAATTAACTGGACATGGTAGCACACAACTGTAGTCCCAGCCACTTGGGAGGCTGAGACAGAAGGATCACTTGAGCCCAGGAGGCCAAGGCCGTGGTGAACTGTGAGTATGCACTCCAGCCTGGGTGATAGAGTGAGACCTGCCTCAGAAACAAACAAACAAAGAAAAAGTCTTAAATGATAGAGTCCCAAGTCTTAAATGAAAGGGTTGCAAGTAAAGAAACAGTATCTAGAGTCACCTGATCATGGTAGGTCCTTAAAAGGGGATTTTTGGTTGAATTTCCAAGGGTGCACCAGGTGGGTCAGAAAGGTGAGCACCCGCAATGCTGCAAGGAAGAGGGGTTCTAGAAGCAGAGATCTGGCATGGGCGTATTAGCCATGGCAGAGACAGAGTTTAGAGCTGTTCATAAATCCTGGAACACAAGTGTTTAGGTAAGCACAGTATTCCCGTTGGCTGTTGGTGAAAATACTTAAATGCACAAAACGAAAATACCTCTGGGTTTGTGAAGACGGCTGCGAACAGGGGCCGTGCTCAGTACAACCTGCATACCTCCCAACTTGGGCACAGGTTTCCCTGTCTCAGGGGGGGACAGGAAGGGTCAGGCATGGCTCCTCACATGAGCCCAGGGGGTGCATCTGGGCTGGGTCCTGCTTGGGGGACCCCCTCCTGTTCTTTCTTCTCACCTGAGCACAGGTAACCTTCTCTTCACCTCGGTTTCCCCAAAGTGCTCAAAGGTGCAAACTTCTCTTCTTAGTAGGTGGGTGGCCAATGGGTGAGCTAAAAGATTTTTCTAACATAATTGTTATTATTTTAGCAAGCAGTTCATGAGCAGTTTTTCTTGTTTAGGTTTGGTTTTTATTTTATTTTTTGAGTCAGGGTCTCATCCTATGCCCAGGCTGGAGTGCAGTGGCATGATCCTGGCTCACCACAGCCTCAGGTGATCCTTCCACCTCAGCCTCCTGAGTAGGTGGGACTATAGGCATGCACCTCAACGACTAGCCCAGGCTCCACCAAACCTGTAACAATGCCAGTTTTTTGGGGGGGTAGAGATGATGTTTTACTATGTTGCCCATGCTGGTCTTGAACTTCTGACTTCAAGCAATCCTGCTTCAGCCTCCCAAAGTGCTGAGATCACAGGCAAAAGCCACCTTGCCTGGCTTTATTTTAGTTTTTAAAAGTAAACCTTGGCTGGGAGGTACAGTTTTTTTTTTTTTTTTGAGTTGGAGTCTCACTCTGTCGCCCAGACTGGAGTGCAGTGGCCGCTCCCGGCCAACGCAGCCTCGACCTACTGGGCTCCAGCGATCCTTCCGCCTCAGCCTTCCGAGTAGCTGGAACTACAGGCGCGCCCTACCACGCCCGGCAAATTTTTTTGATTTTATTGTAGAGATGAGGTCTCGCCTGCTCAGGTGGGTCTCGAACCCACGGGCTCAGGCATTCCACCCACCTCAGCCTCCCAAAGGCGCGGGATTACAGGCTGAGCCACCGAGCCCGGCTTAATATTTTTTTAAGTGATCTTCTTTTGGATTCTCAAGGTATTCTGTTTCTAAAATGGCATTTCTGAAAAGGAAGTGCACATAATTGGTATGCCTGTTTTTTCACTAATTGAAGTATAGTTTGCAAAAATATTGTCATTCTGACACCATGACACACATCACTTCACCTTGGGTGACTAGAACGATTTGGTGAAGCCCGTTAACCTTCTAGAGGAGAGTAACTTCAGCACTGCCATCTGTTCCATCTAAGTTTGTACAGATATCCCAAGTTCCCGAGCCTGGCTCAGTGCCCCACCCATGCCTTTTGCCTGACAGGAAGTCACCTCCAGCCATTCCCACTGGAGCTGTTGGCTTCCTGAGTCTCCCCGAGGGCACTCCCTGGTTCTGCCATGAAACCATCTCTGGGCCACTTGCAGGGCAGGCACAAAGGGCAGGGAAGTGGCACCCTTGGAGACCCTCAGTCAATGAGGGCAGAAGTTGATGGGTACATACCCGGCTTCCTCCCCTCTCCTGGGACAATGTCCAGACTCCATGCTCTCTCTGGAGTGCCCTGCTAGGACCGAGTCCCAGTTGCCTGTGATACCATCCCTGTCTCATTCACATAAGTCTCATTGCCTCTCTTCTCTGCTTTACTTCCTCATGATGGGGTCACCTCCAAAATACACTATGGCACTTGAAGACCAGTCCTAGGGCCTACTTTCAGGGGGTGCCTAGTTTGAGACACCAGCATTGTCTGGCCACAGTTCAACCTCATTAATTTAGACTCCATCAAATCTGTATTAGTGTTAATGCTCTTGTTGGAATTTATCTCTTATTTTTTATTTAAAAATAACTGACCGAGTGCAGTGGCTCACGCCTGAAATCCCAACACTTTGGGAGGCTGAGGCAGGAGGATTGCTTGAGCCCAGGAGTTCGAGACCAGCCTGGGCAACATTGTGGGACCCCATAAATACTTTAAAAATAAAATTAGCTGGGTGTGGTGGCACGTGCCTGTGGTCCTAGCTACTCAGGAGGCTGAGGCCGAAGGATCACCTGAGTCCAGGAAGTCAAGGCTGCAGTGAACCATGACTGTGCCACTGCACTCCAGCCTGGGCAATGGGCAATAAAATCTTAATACATTAAAATTAAAATAAATTAAAAACAAGACGTCAGCGGTCATATTAACATACTTATGATAAATTTCTGAATTAAAAGTCATACTTTTCAGCTGGTCGCGGTAGCACACACCTGTCATTCCAGCTACTTGGAAGGCTGAGGCGGAAGGATCACCAGAGCCCAGCAGGTCAAAGCTGGGGTGGCCGTGAGCGTGCCACTGCACTCCAGCCTGGGAAATAGAGTGAGACTCCAACTCACACACACAAAAAGTAATACTTTTCATATTAACACTTTTTATAGTAGTGATACAGTAGTCCTCCCTTATCTGTGGGGAATAGTTCCAAGACCCCCAGCAGATACCTGAGAACTCAGATAGTACCAAACCTTTCATAGGCTATATTTTTTCAATCAAGATGGCTACTCAGTGACTAAAGGGGACAGATCATGTATAGAGTGTGGATGTGCTGGACAAAGGGACGATTCACATCTCAGGAAGGACAGAGTCGGGGATTTCATCACGCCACTCAGAATGATACAAAGTTTAAAACTTGTTAATTGTTTACTTCTGGAATTTTCCATTTAATGTTTTTGGGCCATGGTTGACTGTGGATAACTAAAACTGTGGAGAGCAAAATGGCAGTTGAGGGGGAGCCACTGTGTATAGTGTTATATATTATTGTATGGTAATAAATCATCGGGAAAATATTCTTCAAACAGATATTTTAGGAATTATACTTGGCTCTTGGATTATTAGAAATCTATATTGAGGGATGTTAATCTAATTTGTTACTGCTTCATATATATTGCCTGGTTGATGGAATATATCAGCAAAACACGTATACGTGACACATCCTATTGACAACTGTAGGAATTGTTGGTCTCTAGGAGTTGTAAATGAGTTTTTTTTTTTTTTTTTGGAGACAGGATTCTATTCTGTCACACAGGCTGGAGTGCACTGGCACTATCACGGCTCACTGCAATGTTGAACTCCTGGGCTCAAGTGATCCTCCTGCCTCAGTCTCGCAAGTAGCTTGGACAACAGGCACATGCCACCATGCCCAGATAATTTTTTTTGAGTTTTTGAAGAGATAGGGTCCTGCTTTGTTGCCTAGGCTGGTCTCAAATTTCTAGGCTCAAGCGATCCTCTCACCTTGGCTTCCCAAAGTGCTGAGATTAAAGACATGAACCACTGTGTCTGGTCATGGTGTGATGATTGACCACTCATTTTTACTCATTCATATATTCATTTATTGAGCAAATATTGATTTTGTGCTGCTATGTGTTGGAATCTATGTTAATCCTCAGAGAGACAGAGTTGTGAGTGCCAAGGCCAGATAGAAGGCAGTTGCATGAAGGAAAGGCAATTGCAGAGGTTTGCAGCAAATTCTAGGAAAGTCCAGAATGAGAGGCCAACCAAAGATAAAGCAAATGCCCTTTAGACATAGTATTTGAAATATAAGGCTAGGTGTGGTGGCTCATACCCGTAATCCCAGCCCTTTGGGAAGCCAAGGAGGGAGAATTGCATGAGCCCAGGAATTCAAGAGCAGACTGGGCAACATAGCATCTCTATTTAAAAAATTAAACTAAATTAAATTAAAATTATTTTTTTAAAATAGCATGCTTTCTTTCCAAGCAAGAGCTAGAATGACCCAAATTCAGACTTCCTCTCATGCAAAGTTTTTAATTGAAGCCCAGTGTGTTATGATTTTAATTGATATTTGAAACCATCTTGCAACACAGTTTGATTGGTACACCCCTCAGGAGGGCTGGCCTTAGGGGACGTTTTGGAAAGCAGTGTGCTGTTGCCTAATTTTAAACTCTTGGGTTACAGGCGACCACACATCTGTTCTTGGCAAACGTCACTTCCTGGAACAGAAGGAGTATTGGAGTAGGAATGGGAAGATGGGTTTTAACTCTGGGTTTTGTATTTAACTCACCGCATCACCTTGGACAACTAATCATGTTACTTCTTTGAGTCACTATGTCTTCAGTACAAAAATATTGGACCTGTGACAAACAGCTGTGTATTGCACAAGAATTAGTTTAAGAACAAGCCTGATAGGTGTCCTTTGGAAAAGGAAACAAATGGAAACTTTTGAAATCAGAAATTGCAATATTATATCTGCTCTTGCATTTCATAGTTGTGACCTCTCTCTCCTGAAGTTAGATACTACTGTGTGTTGTAGTCCAATGGCTCATAATACATGAGTTTATCTCTAAGACCTCATCCAGCATTGTAGGTTTGGCTTCCACCATTTGAACTTCACCTAGTAGCCCGGTACAGTATGACATTTATTGAGATGCTTGATATGTCTTGAAAATAGTATGGACGGTTTGCTAAGAATCGTTTTGAACCCGAGGTCTGCATTTACCATCATGTAGTTCTCTGTACACCTCTGTGGTTCTCAGAGGTGCTCAGGGATGGTGGGTGTAAGGGTTAGTGGGGAGATATCCAGCCCCCATTTCAACCCTAAACCGAGCAAGTTCATGGCCGTCTTCTTTGTATTTACAGGGGATTCACTGTGTCCAGAACATTGCATTGGGAATGCTGAACCCCTTATCTGACATAAATATTTGCTTGTTTGATTTTTTTTCCTATGTCATATTTTTCTTTCCTCCCGTTGTTGATCCACTTTCAGTGGTTCTATTTACAAGTCACCAGAGTTTATTTCAGCAACCCTCAAAGTCATAAAGATCCACACAGACCACAGTTCATTTTTTCTTTCTTTCTTTCTTTCTTTCTTTCTTTTGAGTTAGAGTCTTAATCTGTTGCCCAGGTTGGAGTGCAGTGGTCACTGCAATCTCGACCTGCTGGGTTTAGGTAATCCTTCTGCCTCAGTCTTCCAAGAAGCTGGAACCACAGTTATGTACCACCATATCCAGCCAATTTTTTGATTTATTGTAGAGACAAGGTCTCACCAAGTTGCCCAGACTGGTCTTGAACACCTAGGCTCAGGCAATTCTCTTGCCTTCACCTCCCAAAGTGCTGGGATTACAGGCATGAGTCACAACGCCTGGCCAGTTCATTTTTCAAGCTCACCCAAGTTCACATACCCCAACTCTAGTCATCCTAGCCCTGCTGAGTGGCATGCTGGCTCTTGACTGTTTCTGCTATCAGATGTATTCCTCACCCATCCCCTGCTCTGTTCTATATCGTTTGAAGGTGATTCCAGCAGACTTCATCTCCCAGACTCTCAGGACAACAACTGACTCAGTCGATGGGACCATCATAGGAGATTGGACCAATGGGGGAAGGAAAACACCAGGGGTTTACCTGCCTCCCATCTTGTGTGTGGTCTCAGGCAGTGGCTGCACTTCTCTGGGGTACTAGCTTCTGTCTGCCAGGTCCACTATGACTTTTACTGTAGCGGGAAGACAGAGAGATCATGACACCGAGACTATTATAGGAAGTGGCACTTTATTATGCCGGCCGGCCCGGTGGGCTCGAGGGGCTAATGCTTCCAGGTTGGGCCCCACAGAACGGAAGAAGAGGGGTCTTATACCCTTGTTTAGGTAAGGGTGGGGGTCGTGTTGAGTGATTACACATTTTCTTCACAATCTTATATTTTCTTCGCAATCTTGTACCCAGCAAAATCAGATTTTTCAAAGAACAAATGATCTCCAGGAACTGCAGGGTTGTAAACCGTCAACTTCAGAAGAGGGTTTTGGATAAGTCTGTGAGTTAGTTACTCTTTTGCATTTCCATGAGAGCCATCAGTCTCTAGCCATTTGGCCTTTTTCAAACAAAACTGTCCTGGTGCCTGGCGGGTCTTTATTTTTTAAATTTTTTTTATTTTTTTGAGTTGGAGTCTCACTCTCACCCAGACTGCAGTGCAGTGGCCACTCCCGGCCACCGCAGCCTCGACCTGCTGGGCTCTGGCGATCCTTCCGCCTCAGCCTTCCGAGTAGCTGGAAGTAAAGGCGTGCGCTACCGGGCCCGGCTCATTTTGATTTATGGTAGAGATGAGATCTCGCCAAGCTGCCCAGGCGGGTCTTGAACCCGCAGGCTCAGGCAATCCATTCACCTCAGCCTCCCAAGGCGCAGGATTACAGGCTGAGCCACCGAGCCCAGCTGCCTGGTGGGTCTTTAAAGCTTACAGCTTGGCTTTCAAAAGGAAATACCTTTAACTGCTCCCAAACCCCCCTTTCTGCCATATCACTTCCCACTTAATGCTTGATCTTTTATAGATTTTTTTTTTTTTTTTTGAGTTGGAGTCTCACTCTGTAGCCCAGACTGGAGTGCAGTGGCCGCTCCCAGCCACTGCAGCCTTGACCTGCTGAGCTCTGGCGATCCTTCCGCCTCAGTCTTCCAAGTAGCCGGAATTACAGGCATGCGCTACCACACCTGGCTGATTTTTTGATTTATTGTAGAGATGAGGTCTCACTGCCCAGGTGGGTCTCGAACCTGCGGGCTCAGGCAATCCACTCACCTCAGCCTTCCAAAGGCGTGGGATTACAGGCTGAGCCACCGAGCCCGGCTGATCTTTTATAGATTTAAAGCATCATTATTTTTAATTTGGTGCACTAACATTATCTGGGCCGCAGTTTTTCATTCAACAACTGTTTCCACAAACTTAAAAATGGTGTTTATAGTTATTGAGGCTATGCAAGGGGGGATAAGACAGGATCCTACCAATAGGACTACAGATCCAGTAATATACTTAAATCCTTCCAGACCTAAGAACATGTTTTTAAACCAATTGCCAATTTTTATGCCTTGCCATTTTTGCACCGGGACAAGGGCAAGTCTTCTAACATTGGTGGCTATATCAGTTATAACTTTACCATTATTATTTATTTGCAAACAACAGTCAGAGCCATAAAATTTACCACATACTCCTCCTTCTTCCGTCAGCAGGTAGTCCAAAGCTAAGCGGTTTTGATAAAAAGCTGTGTGCAATTGGGCTTGCTGCTGAGCAACAAGCTCAAAAGCCGTGGCTATTTGATTAGTTATAATTTCCAGGATAGTTTGTAACCTGATAATGCGATTTAGCATATATTATATATATATATATATATATATATAATATATACATGTAGGCATGCGGCATTTCTGTGCCCATGTGGCGGGGCCAAAAGTATTTATAATTTTCTGGGGTGGCCATTTGTTATTTTTCCAAACCTGGGTCCCTCCTTTATTAGGAACTTGGTCAAGGGATCGAACATCTCATGTTTTGAGGCTTTTATAAAGGGGAATGCCTAGTTCATTCCCCATTGGGTTAGGCAGGAGGATAAATCCTGGCTGGATTATTCCTATGGTACATGTGTCTTTTCATAATGCTGAAAGTTGGGCATATGCAACCTTTTTATATGTCCAGAATACCCCTTTAGTACATTGAGAAAATTTAGTTGCATAAGCAGATGCCAATCCCAAAATAGGCCTTGTTGGCCACCAGAACAAACTTCTGGTTGGGATGAATAACGATGGAAAACTTTTACATCTGGCCAGATAGTTTCTATACACGTACATGCTGGGTGTGTGAGGGAAGCGATAAACACCCAAATTAGGCAGAAATACATAAAAGCACAAGAACATTTTCTATTATAAGAAAGAATGGGAATGCTAGTGAAACCCTTTTCTAACATGCTCAATGGGGACAACATTGTTAATTCTACAGCAAATGAAGTTAGTTCTACAGCAATTAAAATGACAAACAGTTTACCAAATAAAAAGGTTGACTAAGCAACACAATGTCTTATCAGCTGAGTTCTTAAGCCGAATCCTTAATCTTTTGCCGTGCATTGATCAGTCAGCCTCCGGTATGTGACTGAAGCAGGGCGTGAGAAATTTTGACTTTCCAGAGGGTCAGTTTAAAGGGGGTTGTTGAATCTGCGGTGCACTCCCAGTCATGGAAGGCCAACTTAATTCTGAAAAGAACAGTAAAGGGCCCCCCTCCAGAGGGGCCTTAGAGGTTATACATTCCATTATTTTTTTTACCCATACCATATTACCTGGCTTAAAAGAATGGGCATCGGTAGTTAAACTAATTGGCAATTGTTCTCTGACTTGACAATGTATGGCATTTAGAACTAAACCTAAGGCTTGCATTAGCTGTTTTAGGGCAAGACTGTCTAATTCCTTTAAGTTTTCCTGTATGCCCTTAACGAGAGGGGGTGGCAGCCCATAAAGAATCTCAAAAGGCGAGAAGCCTTTTTAATTCATTTAAAGGCCTGTTTCTGGGCCTTTTCCCATAGCAGGGGCTCCTGTTCACCCCCCTTTGAGGCTTCATACATGATAGAGAAGTTAGGTACTTAAATTCTATAGACTGGTATAGGAACAGGACCACCCTTAGGGTCCTTTTTTTTTTCCTTACAGTTGTTGGTTGGGTCCTTCCTTTTTTCAGTTTTTAGCAGCGCTTACTCCCCTGGGGTGTTTGAGTTTCTTTTGGTCCAAGAAGTGTCTAGGAAAATAAGCTTATAAGCTGTGATTAAAATTTGTTCCAAATGGGACAAACATTTTTTATGAGCATTTATGTTTGGGGCCCCCTTTCTTTCAGAGGTATAGGAAAGGCCTGTTAAACATTTTTAAAGATTTAACAAATTCCATTTCAGGGACTTGGATCCTGAGTGATGCAATACCAAATACCTGTGTTTAGTTTACTCATGTCTCCAAAGGATTTCTAGTGATTATTATGCTAAACTGCACATCGAAAGATTGTACTGTCCTAGCTCTATATCTGGTGGCATTTTCCCTGGATTTGCCAAGGGGTGGATACGTTGCCACTTGGCCTCTAGTAGAAATGTTTGAACGCCTTTTAAAACCTACCTATAGGAAATTTATTTATGTCTAGCCTGTGCTAGCTACCCTGTCTCAATTATTTATTCTTTAGAGATTTTTCGATCCCATAATCATTTGGGGTGCTGAGGGGTAAAGGTCCATCTTCTGTAATTTCTTAAGAGCTGATAATGGGCACTGTCCTGCCTAGCCAGAGATCGAAAATCTCTCCCTGTCTGACTTGAGGCGTCCAGATTTGTTTGCTGGCACTGACTGGAATTCTTGCATGATCGTTATGTGGGTATGAAATTACTGGATTTTAGCTCAAAAAAAGGAATAAAATCAGGCCTACATTTTGACAATTGTAGGCAGTGGCTGATTACCTTTCTGTACAAAAGCTACAAGGCCCGAAGTTATTAACATAACTTAAATGATAAACTTTAATTTCTGTGACTTTATTACAGGTACCAGCCTTTGGAGTTTTTAATGTATTTCTGGGCTATAATGGTAGACTGACAGATTGTTTTAGACTATAATTTGAATTAGGCACTCAAATAAATCTTATATAAAACTTGAAGAGAAATTCGAAAATGTTTTGGGGACTTGCATTCAGAAAAGACTTTATCATGCCTAGATTGTTTATAGAATTTTTTTCTATATATATATATATATATTTTTTTTTTTCTCATAAACTTTTCTCATACCATTTTTGGCACATTTATACTATTTTATTTTTGCTCTCTACCCCCTTTTTAAAAAAATTTTCGTAACTATTTATTATAGGACAGAAATGTACCATATAAGATTTCCTCTTAGATACAAATCTTTTTCCTTTTTTTTCCCTTTTTTTTTTTTTTTTTGGGGTTGGAGTCTCACTCTGTCACCCAGGCTGGAGGGCAGTGGCTGCTCCCCGGGCCCCCGCACCCTCGAATTGCTGGGCTCCAGCGATCCTTCCGCCTCAGCCTTCCAAGTAGCTGGAACTACAGGAGCGCACTACCATGCCCAGCTAATTTTTTGATTTATTGTAGAGATGAGGTCTTACCAAGGTGCCCAGGCAGGTCTCAAACCCGCAGGCTCAGGCAATTCACTCACCTCAGCCTCCCAAGGCACGGGGGATTACAGGCGGGGTTACAAACCCGGCTTCTTTTTTCTTATATTCCTTCCTTTTTTGTTTTCTTACTAAAACCTTATTTGTATACTAACAACCCTTTTATATTTTTCCTTTGCTTTTTGCTTTCCTTTTTATTTATTTATAGATAACCTTTTACAGTTATAATTTGAATTCACCTTTTAGTAACCGTTAGGTGAAACATTTAACTTTGGAACACCTTTAACTTTCATTAGAGAGCAGGTTTTAGGAGAAAGAAGTTCAGTATGAGCACAAGGGCTAAAAACTTAGCCTTAGTATTAATTAAGAAAATTTAAATTTTAACCCCAGCCACATTCATATAGACCCAAGGATTCTCTGGGTTGATGGCAAAACGCTGTGCTGGGCCGGCCCCTCCCCCTTCAGTCAACAGCCACCATCACTGAGTTAGGTGGTTCCCCCCACTTTGGGGGGGGCTGCACCATCTCTTTCAGTGGCTTTTTGTCTGGATGTTGGACAAGGTCCTGGGGGCTTAGGCCATCAAGAACAATTGTGCTTTAAGTGCCCAGATTGACCACATTCATAGCAGCTGATACCATCTCCCTTAGCAGGTTTATCCTTACCAGGCCTCTTTTGGGTGGCTGGAGCTTTGCCTTTAGTGGTAACTGCCAATTTGTTTACCTTTCCTCTGGTTAGTGCTCATTTTTGGGGTTCTTCTCCTTTTTTTTTTCTTAATGTTTCAGTTTCTAAGAACTTCAGAGGCTTTCTATAATTGGGGGTTTGGTATTCACAGTCCTGAGTCAAGCCTCTGGAGTTTGGTACTTAGTATTCTATAGGATATAATCTTGTTTGCAAAGTAGTGAAATAAATTTTTAAAATGCCTCTGCATACAGAACTTTTGACCATTTTATCTTATTATTATTATTTTTTTGGGTTTTCAAAGTGAATTTAATTGCTAGATAGTTTTGCTCCTTTCAAAATCTTATTATCTGCTAACTTGTAGTGAGTTCAAATTTGATTTTTAACTGCACTTATTACTTTTTTAAAAACTTAAACCACATAATTTTAATTTGCTCCGATCATTCAAAATCTGTCCCCTTGGGGTGTCTGAGGGCACAGACCACTACACACTCTCTTGGTCACATTTTTTGAAAACCCCGAATTTGCTCTGAACACTTGCAATTTATTCCTCAAAGGACAATTCTAAAACAAACAAATAACTAAATAAAGTCATAAAGAGCAATGCCAGGAATTCGTAGGACCCAGTTGGCTTTTTCTAGGTTGAGTGTTCTCAGTCCTACTTGAAGCCCCTTTTTTTTTTTTTGTTCTATGACTTTCCAATTATGCCTACAAAATGGCCTGGTACAAATCCTTTTTGAGTGAAGAGACCATGTAGATGTAAAATGATCTGTTTCTACTTATGCCGAATTATGAACAGGCAAAATTGTCAAAAATCCTCATGAATTACTAAACAGCAGCCTTAGTTGTAAGACGTGGACAATTAAATGAGTGATTAGGTCTCATTCTATGCTCCACAGTGTGTCTAGTACTTGACCTAGTACTTAGGTGAAGTACCGAACTTACAAGGTGACTTAATCAGGTGGGAATGGCCAGTTCTCATGCCTTATTAAGTCCTGCAAAGTATTTAGCATTTAAAGCTTTACCATTCTTGTAAGAGGTGTGCTAGTCAGGCATAGCCAAAAAACAAACAAACAAACAAAAAAACAGTAGTGTTATCTAGCATTACAATACAAAGTAGGGACTCAGCATACAAGACTTGCCAACCATTTTTAGGGACAAGCAGTTGATTACGATCTTAGGCAAGACCTAAACCTTTAGAAACAGAATTGCTTTCAACTAACCTGGCTTTTAGCATTTAAAAACAAAAACAGTCCATTCAGTCCCTTAGTTACCAGAGAAAGATTACAAAATTATTTTTTTTTAAGACTAGCATTAACTTGCACTGAGTTAGCAAAAGGTTAAGTAGCATATAAGAGACATTTTTATGTTTCTTTACAGGGTAGATTAGAATGAGCTCCTTCAGAATTTATGAACACAGGCTAAGGAAAAGAGGTGGGGTGGTCCCCAGAAAGAATTTAAGATAACCAGTAGCACTTCATATATGCAGCAGGCAATTTTTCCACAACCTTAACAACAAAAGGCAGGAATTTTAACAGTGCCAACGGGTTGGGAGAAACATCACACAAGGGAAGGAAACATAAAATGACATAAAGAAACATTTGCTAATCAAGTTTTTAAAAGACAACATGTCCCATTAAACAAAGCATAATAACTCAACCAGCTTTTTAGCAGATTCAAAACGACAGACACACACAAATAAGAGAATAAGGGGTATGGGAAACATTAACTTTGTTCTCCTCCAGTCATACTCCTCGCAAAGATATCTCAGACACCTCTTAGCAATTGGCAGGTTGGTTCATTCCCAATGCAGACTAACTTTATGCAAAACCCTCCCACTGTCCGTCTCATTCACACATAATCACACAGCACATTCTTCAACTCTCCCTCCGAATCCTAGGAGTCTACCAGTTCATCTTCAGACAGTGTTTCCTTCCACTGCCTTTCAGCCCTTTCCTTCAGGCTAGAGATTACTAGTGGGCTCCAGGAGGTGATCAAGCTCCCCTTCTGCCATTCATTGGCAGGTCTATGCGAAGACCCTTATTCCTACCCTTTCTGTCAGGTGGTCTTTCTGTCCTTTCCGTCAGGTGGTCGTCCTTATGCCAGCTCCTTGTCTCTTGGGTCCCTGTTGTGCTTTTGTGGTCCGAGCTTCAGTGCACCAGGAGGGGCTTCCCTCCTACGAATCAAGAGGTCCGTTGTGCACCAAGTGAGATTGCCCTTCCCGTTGCCCTGGAGGTCATACCTTGATGACAAAGGAGGTGGAACCCACCATCTCCAAACTCTCCATTTCCCAGCCAGCGCACCAGATATGTAGTGAGAAGACAGAGAGATCGTGACACCGAGACTATTATAGGAAGTGGTACTTTATTACGCTGGCCGGCCCCGGGGGGCTCGAGTGGCTAATGCTTCCAGGTAGAGCCCCACAGAACGGAGGAAGAGGGGTCTTATATCCTTGTTTAGGTAAGGGAAGGGGTTGTGTTGAGCGATTACACATTTTCTTTGGAATCTTACAAGGTTGTACCCAGTAAAATCAGATTTTTGAAAGAAAAAATGGTCTCCGGGAACTGTAGGGTTGTAAACCGTCAACTTCAGAAGAAGGGTTTTGGATAGTCTGTGAATTAGTTACTCTTTTGCATTTCCATGAAAGCCGTCAGTCTCTAGCCATTTGGCCTTTTTCAAACAAAACTGTCCTGGTGCCTGGCGGGTCTTTAAAGCTTGCAGCTTGGCTTTCAAAAGGAAATACCCTTTTAAATGCTACCAACCCCCCTTTCTGCCATATCACTACCTCTACCAGATGTCCCTGGACCCTGGGACCTGGAATCCTAGGGCATCCCTTTGTCCTTCCAGCCCAGGGTGGCAGTATTTCTTGCGTTGCTAATCTCCTGTTATGTCTTTGATTTCTTTCTTCTTCTGTTACTCATAAAACAAATTCCCTACATTAGATCCCCTCTGTGCTGAATACAGGGATGATCTCTGTGTTTCAAATTGAACCCTGGATAATAAAGTTGTTTGTATTGGAATGACTTCCAGAATCAGATCTTTAAAAAAAAATTAACTCTTTGAGTCAGAGTCTCACTCTGTCACCAAGGCTGGAGTGTAATGGCATGCTTTTGGCCACCGTAGACTTGACCTGCTGGGCTCAGTTGATCCTTCCACCTCAGCCTTCCAAGTAGCTAGAATCACAGGCGTGCACCACCATTTCCAGCTAATTTGTTTTGATTTATTGTAGAGACAAGG
>JAPVLO010003429.1:0-22557 GCA_027257055.1 Cephalopachus bancanus | reverse complement strand
TGGGAAATAACAACGTTGACAGTGTATTGTCAAACACAAAGGCATGATATATGAGAAGCAACACAGTTGAGTGGAAAGAAAATTATACTGGGAGCTTTGAGACTTCTTGCCCTACTTCAGAATGATGCTGAGAACATGATTGTTTTGACATGGGAAGACTAGGAGGGTGGTGGTCACAAAAGGCAATGACCTGAACAAAGAATAACTACTGCATATTTGTTATGTTTATTTAAGGAAACTGGAAAATGTTATTGAAGAAAATGACTTTTGTTTTCTCTGTCCAGAGCATTGGTCTCCCAGTTTATGACCCACAGATTCATTTGAGTAGATTGGGTCTGTTTTATAATTTAAAAACTGGTATGTGTAGACATTAGTGAATTATGATTAAATCATCCCGCCTGCATTCACAATAAGAGTGTGGGTCATACACTGCATTTCTTTGGTCATTCTTGAGAAGCATGGGCATTCCATCCGGTAGAGGGCAGTACTGAGGACCTCGGTACACAAAGGTAAGGTTGAATAAGGAAGTACAGGAAATTATACACCAGACCAAATTAGTTTCAAGGCTTCTGGACTTAAGCAGTTTTGTGAGTATGGTGTCAGACCATTTTAGCTTTGGCAGCCAAGACAGGGTATTGGGTAGGGAAAAAGAAAAGAAAAGAAAAAACTGGATGTTCAATTTTCCAGAGATTTCCTGTGTTTATTATTGTAAGACTGTGATTTATTAAAACTGTCTTACTTCTTCAAGCAGACCAAGATTTCCTCTGTGCTACTGAGGCTAAGATATATGGGGTTTGTACAAGGAGTCTGTGAATGAGACAGGGTTATAGTACCCAGGCTACAGTGGTATTCGTAGCTGGCTAGACCATTTTCACTCAGGGTTGTCAGGAAGAGCTCTAGTCTCATTTTTTGCTTTACTGAATTTATGAATGTATTGCCTCTAAGAGGAGTTACTGCTCAAATTGAGTTTTGAGTTATAGAGTCTGAAACCACGTTATTTACATTTTTATAGTAATCGATGGCATGTGTTGAAGAAATGGCACATTCTATATGTCTTCCCTTTGTACTCCTGCATATGTAAAGTAATATCATCAATTATGTCTCCTCTGGTCATTGGAGATTATAGGCAAATAACTTCTGACATGATCCACTCATTTTGAAGAGAAATGAAAGTTGTCCTGGGTGATTATGTAGCGGTGAAGTAAACAAAAGCAAAGAATCCTTCAAAATTATTTAAAAAGTTATCTAGCAATCCATTAGTGAGCAGGAAAGAAAACTTATAAGTCCAAGAATTTATGTTTATTTTCTGGCAAAACTGAAGACAGTTGATTAAACAGAATTTATGAACATAGATACACTTAGAAACAGTAGGGATTTAATAAGAATAAGACATACCAAAATAACCTCACTTGTTTGTTGATAATATTTTTGGAGTGGTAAGGAAAAGGAATACATAGATAACATGAATCTGTATTTCAGAAAGATCCTTGACTCTCCCAATGATACTGCTATGAGCAAAATAGGAAATTTCACCAATGCTGGTGTTTTCCAAACTTTTATTTATTTGTTTATTTTTGAGTTGATGTCTCACTTTGTGCTCTTCACCCAGAAGAATTTTTATATATTCTATTTTTAAATTTTTGTAATATTAAAAACAAACATATATATGGTATGTTTACAATTTTATGTTCAATATAGCTTTGATAGGATCAAATTTCCATCTGATTTCACACTGATGAAAACTAATTCATTCGCTTACAACTGTACATATATAACATTTGGAAGAATTTCACAGACTAGCTTTTGGCTCTATACATTTTAAATGTATTTCTTCTCAAATATTTATGTACTTCTTGTGCCAGATACTGTAGGATGTGGTAGATATGCATAATTGCTCAACTCTAGAGTGATAATTTTAATATGAGGCAAACATTGAGAACTATATTTTATATTATGTACTATATTTTATATATTTTCAGTTCATGAGAATATTCTTACAGTGCATCGCAATTGTGAGCTCTTCCAAATGACAAAGTCTGTGTCTGGATTCACACATAAGGAAATATAATACATGCTTGTACATGAACACAGACAGATACACACACATACACACATGTCTTCCTTAATTATCCTTCCTATATTAGCAAAGGACTGCATCTGATTCATTTTCCTAGGTCATAATGTTAGATACATGGTAAGTGTATAAGTATTGAAACAAATCAATATTCAAATGCTAAAATACATTGAAAAAATCAATTGTAAGATGTCATGATATTTTAAAACTTTTGTATTCCTCCGATTGTAAAGTTAATAGAAGCATGCGTCAGAGATATTGTGAGTTTACTTCCAGATCACTGCAAAAAGCAAATATTGTAAAAAAAAAAAAGTGTGCCACAGCATTGTACCTAAATAAACAATATACAGGACTTAATTCAAAAAAATAATTTATTGCTAAAAACTAACAATCATCTGAGCCTTTAGTGAGTTATAATCTTTTTGCTTGTGGAGGGCCTTACCTCCATGTTGATGACTGTTGACTGATCAAGGTGGTAGTTGCTGAAGTTTAGGGAGACTCTGACGATTTCTTCAAATGAGACAGTTATTGATTGACTCCTACTTTAGTGAAAAAATTCTCTGTAGCATGTGATGCTGCTTGCTAGCATTTTACCCTGTGTAGAACGTCTTTCAAAAATTGTCAATCCTGAAACTCTGTTGCTTCTTTTTTCATTTAAGTTTATGTAATCTTCTAAATTCTTTGTTGTCATTTCAAAAATGTTCATAGCATCTTCACCAGAAGTAGATTCTACCTCATCAAACCACTCTGTTCACACAGTAGGAGCAGCTTTTCCTTTG
Organism: Cephalopachus bancanus; assembly: GCA_027257055.1. Lineage (NCBI taxonomy): Eukaryota > Metazoa > Chordata > Mammalia > Primates > Tarsiidae > Cephalopachus > Cephalopachus bancanus. The sequence goes on along the minus strand of JAPVLO010003429.1, from coordinate 19,704 downwards.
TTCAAGTTTGACCACAATATCGAAGCCTTTAAATCACATCTTCAGGCTCCACTTCTAGGTCTAGTTCTCTTGCTATTTCCACCACAAGTGGAATTGTGCTTCCACCACAAGCAATTACTTCCTCTTCTGAAGTTTTGAACCTCTCAAAATCATCCATGAGGGTTGGAATCAACTTGTCCTTAATGTTTGTTAATGATGATGTTTTAACTCTCTCCCATGAATCATGAAAGATCATCTAAAATGATGAATTCACAGAAGATTTTCAATTTACTTTGTCCAAATCCATCAGAGGAATCACTACTGATGGCAGCTGTAGCCGTACTAAATGTATCTCTTAAATAATATGACTTGAAAGTCAAAATTACTCCTTGATCCATGGACTATAGGATGGATGCTGTGTTAGCAGGCATGAAAACAACATGAATCCCCTTGTATATCTCTGTCAGAGCTCTTGGATGATGGTACATTGTGGATAAGCAGTAGTATTTTAAAGTGAATATTTTTTTCTGAGGAGTAATTCTCCACAGTGGACATAAAATATTTAGTAAACCATCCTATAAACAGATTTGCTGTCATCCAGACTTTGCCATTCCATTCTAGAGCATAGGAAGAGTAGAAAGTAGATTTGGCATAGTTTTTAAGGATGCTAGAATTTTCAGAATGATCAATGAGCATTGGTTTCAACTTAAGTCACCAGCTGCCTTGGTATCTAACAAGAGAGTCAGCCTACCCGTAGATTCTTTGAAGTTATGCATTGACTTCTCCTTCTAGTACTGAAAGTCCTAGGTGGCATCTTCCAATAGAAAGCTGTTTTGTCTACACTGAAAATCTGTTTGCCAACTATATGTCTGACAAAGGCCTAACATCTAGGATCTACAAGGAACTTAAACGTGACAAAAAGAAAACAAAAACAAACAGCCCCATTACAAAATGGGCAAAGGATATGAATAGACTCAAAAGGAGACACACAAGCAGCCAACAGATACATGAAAAAATGCTCAGCCTCACTAGTCATCAAAGAAATGCAAATTAAAACCACACTGAGATAACACCTAATTCCAGTTAGGATGGCCATCACCAAGAACTCAAAAAACAACAGATGCTGGAGAGGATGCGGGAAAAGGGAACACTTTTATGCTGGTGGTGGGAGTGTAAAGTAGTACAATCTCTGAGGAAAACAGTTTGGCATTCCTAAAAGATCTAAAAATTGACCTTCCATATGACCCTGTAATCCCCCTACTGGGAATTTACCCAGAGGGGCTCAAACCACTCTATGAAAAAGATACCTGCACATGCACGTTTATTGCAGCATTCTTCACAATAGAAGAAAACATGGATCCAACCATGCTGCCCATCGAAAGCAAACTGGATTAAAAATAAACGTGGTACCTATACACAGTGGAATATTACACAGACATAAAGAAGGACAAAATTATGAACTTCACAGCAACTTGGATGGACTTAGAGGCTATAATACTGAGTGATCTGTCACAGAAACAAAGAACTGAGTACCACATGTTCTCACTCATAAACGGACCACATGTTCTCACTCATAATACTATAAGAAAGGGATTGGCAGTAGTGGGAAACTGCCAGGAAAGAGGGAGGGCTGGATTAGCAGTAGTGGAAAACTGCTGGGGGTCAGGTGGATACCTCATCAACAAGGTACCTGCATTTGTATACCTAACCCTGAATTGTACGCCACATCTTTAAAATAAAAAATTTAAAGAAAAGAGAATATCTGTTTGGTATAGCCACCTTCATCAATCATCTTAGCTAGCTCTTCTGAAGAACTTGCTGCAGCTTCTACATTAGTACTTTCTGCTGCACTTTGCACTTTTACATTATACAGACAACTTCTTTCCTTTAACCTTGTGAACCAACCTCTGCTAGCTTCAGATTTTTCTTCTGCAGCTTCCTCACCTCTCTGAGCCTTCATAGAATTGAAAAGAGTTTAGGTCTTTGCTCTGGATTAGGCTTTGACTTAAGAGAACTTGTGACTAGTTTGATTTTCTACCCAGATCACTCAAACTTTCTTCATGTCAGCAGTAAGACTGTTTTGCTTTCTTATCATTTGTGTGTTCGCTGGAGTAGCACTTTTAGTTTCCTTTAAGAACTTTTCTTTTGTAGTCACAGCTTGGCTAACTGTTTGGCACAAGAGGCCTGGCTTTCAGCTTATCTCAGCTTTCAACGTCTCCCTCATTAAGCATAATCATTTCTAGCTTTTGATTTAAAGTGAAAGATATGTGACTCTTCCTTTTATTTGAACACCTATAGGCCATTGTAGGATTATTAACTGGCCTAATTTCAATGTTGTTGTGTCTCAGGGAATAAGAGGCCCCAGGGAAAGGAAGAAAGATGGAGGAATACTCAGTGAATGGAGCCGTCAGAATGCACACATTTATTGAGTTTGCCATCTTACATGGGCATGGTCCTTGATGCCTCCAAACAGTAGTAACTTCAAAGGTCACTGATCATAGATAACCATAGCAGATGTCATAATAATGAAAAAGTTTATAATGTTGTGAGAATAACCTAAGTAAGACACAGAGCAAAAGTGAGCACGTGCTGTTGAAAAAATGGTGCTGATAGACTTGCTCAACTCACAGTTGCCACAACCTTCCATTTGTAAAAAATGTAGTATCTGGAAAGTGCAATAAAACAAAGTGCAACAAAACTAGGTATGCTTTAGTCTATTTACAAAATAATTGAAATGTCCACTATTATTTTATTTCTGAAGTTTATGAAGAATTCTTTTCATTGTTTATTACTGCATACTCCTATGCATTACCTTGAAATTCCACTGATCTCAGGGAATTTGAATGAAATGAGGACACTGACAACACTTTAGCTGCATTTTAGCCATGTTTAGTGTCTGGAGAACATATTGAATGCCTAAATATTTAGGACAAAGTATGGTATTCAGGTAATAACAACATATTAGAAGTATATCTAAATATATATGTATGGACTATATACATTTAAGTACACCATGATAGAGTTAGTAGCAAATAAAATCTCTAAGCTGTAAGCTAATCACATTCTAATTCTTGTGACCCTTTGCATATCTTTAGAGCTCTTGCAAAGTGTTTCACAAATATTATGATTGGATCCATATTAAAATGTGGATACCAAAACTACTGATTAACCATGGCAGGCCTGCTTTCAACAAAACAGGCTAGATAGACCCAGGTATTGCCATTCTCAGACTACATGAAGATGATGTCAAAACTTATTACTAACCAAATCATGAGAATTATTTTATGATCTTAAATTTTAAAATCACAGCAAAGTCTGAAAAATATGTTAAATCAAACCAGATGTAGAAAGATTTTGTTAAAATGTCAAAACAGTAATGTAGATGAATAGCTAGTTTCATTGTTTAAATAGTAGTTAAACTTTAGACATGAAAATAATATCAAGATTGAAGTATAGCATAAACTCTCAAGAGAAAAAAATAACACAAGGATTGTTGTCTTTAATTGACATTTTCTGTATTGTATTTATTGTAGTAAAACTGTATCCTTTCAGGATTTCCTAAAGCTCTTTACTTACTTGCCTTTGTTGACTAAATGAAGACAGAATACTATTTTCTTCTAAATGGTCCCATTTTATTGTGACTATTTTTAAAAATGAAAAATACTAATTTTGGGATATGACAATGTATTTTTCATAATTTCATTAAGATATCATCAAAGATAATTAAAATTTAGCTTTCATGACTTGGGAATTTGATTATCATCTCTGTTTGTCTTTTGTTGTTGCTGTTGTTGTTGTTCCATTGACTGAAATATCTATTTAAAGAAACTATTTTGCCTGGGCTCAGTGGCTCAGCCTGCAATCCCACGCTTTGGGAGGCCGAGGTGAGTGAATTGCCTGAGCCTGCGGGCTCGATACCCGCCTGGGCAACTTGGCGAGACCTCATCTCTACAATAAATCAAAATAATTAGCCGGGCGTGGTAACGCACACCGGTAGTTCCAGCTACTTGGAAGGTTGAGGCGGAAGGATTGCCGGAGCCCAGCAGATTGAAGCTGCGGTGGCCGGGAGCGTGCCACTGCTCTCCAGTCTGGGTGACAGAGTGAGACTCCAACTCAAAAGAAAAAAAAAAGAAATTATTTTTTGTTCATTATATAAACTTCTTCACATTGATTTCAGATTTTTGTAAAATTATGTGTAGAATGAGTGAAATATAGATCGAGTCAATTTTTTGGAGATTAAAATTTGTTATTTGCTGCTCTGTTGATTTATGATGCACTGTCAATCTCTATCCAAATCTATATTTGGTTAGGAACATGCTCTTTATTATTTTTTGGTATCAGAATAATAGAAATGTTTCTAATAGAATTTTTAAAATATTATTTTGAGTTAGGCTTAAGCATTAATAATTTTGATTAACATTATTCTCCATTGTTTTAGATTTTATTACAATTTTCTAGAACTAGTTGTAACTTTGCTTTATTTCTGCTTGTAATTAGGAATAAATGCTCTTTTTTTTTATACAAATTTTTGTGTGCATGTGCACTTGTGTCCGCATACGTATTTGTGTGTGAGAGAGAGACAGTGAGCGCGCACACTCAAAATAGCATCAAACACAAAAGCTAAATTCATGGATATGTAATCAAGAACTGTGTTGAAATGTGTACAAATGTTAACTATTTAAACAGGAAGGCTATAAAATGGTGAGAATTACATTTTTGAGTAAAGTCATCTCCTTTGTGCCATAGCCACCGTGTCCTATTCATCTTTCTTTGGGAGTTCTATTCCTAGTGCCGTTCTTCTACCAGAGAACTTGTCACAAGCTATATTCTCACAGAATTGCCTTTATTCCCTCTGGACTCCCCTCTGCACCTCCCCCAGATTAAGCTTTCTATACAACTTTATTTATTCCAGTCTTCTGCTCTTTAAAAATCCATTCTCCATTGCTTTCTATCGCCTTCAGGATAAATAAGGAATCTTTAGAATAACATGAACCCAACTCAAAGGCACATCATAGTGTGTGGTCTTGTCTTCATTTATAATCTTACCACGATTGTTCACCAATAATCTTCTCTAGTCAAATAGTGTGTTACCACTTAAGCAACTGTCCCTCCTTCTTTTCCGATCCTACTGATTTTTCAGTTCCAGCTTTTATGGCTGTGCGATGAGTTACATGAGGACTTAACGGCATAAACATTTATTATGCTCACTAATTTTGTGAGTTAGGAATTTGAAGTGGACTCATCAGGACAGGTTTTCTCTGGTCCACAATGTCTTGGACTTCAGATGGGTGACTCCAATGCTGGAGGCAAAACTCATCTGGAGGCTACTTCAATAAAAATTTCAGAAGGTGTTGCTGGCTGTTGGCTGTGGTCTTCAGTTCCTCTTCACGGGAACTCTCCACGAGGGTCTCTTCATGGGGCCTCTTTGCATAGACCACTTTGGGCTTTTTTACAGGATCTTGGCTAATTTCTCCACAGGGGCTTTTTTCCAAAATAGACAGTCATATGAAAGTTGTCTCCTTTTTATAACCTAGTTTCAGAATTAGTATAGTATTATTTCCACTACGCTGTCACGGCTGGAGCAATTACAGCCTACCCAGCTTCAAGGGGGGGAGTACATAGGATCCACCTCTCAATGAAAAGAGCATATGAGCATGTGAGAGCAGAAATATTGGTGTGGCCATCTTTTGTAAATGATAATATGCCATAGTTAGGGAATGCAATTTGTATTTCATATGCTCTTTGAGACTCTCCCAAGCTCTTATAGGCCATGCCAACATTTCTTCATTTTGAACTCTTGTTATGTGTGCTCCCATTTGCAACCAGTGTATTACTTTGGATTGTTTAACATTCTATGTGTATCTGTTTTGTCTCCCCAAATATACTGAAAACTATTGGGTTGATGCATAACGTTCATAATGTCTTTTTTCTTGAAAATGGAATGCAAATGTCACATGATGGTTGACTGATCACAGTTCATCACCTTTGCCAATTCTCAGGTTGACTGACATGGGTCATTGTGGATTAAAGTGTTTAAACAGTTTTCATCAAAGCCCAGTGGTCTTCCTGAATGTGGAGAATCACTCAGGTCAAAGTAGCCCTCTTTGAAACAGCAAAACCATTTTTTCCCATGCTTGCCCTGATGGCATTCTCCCCATACATACCACAGATGTTTTGAGCTGCTCCACTGCTTTTATTCTTCTGTTAAACACAAACAGAAGACTATATTGGAGATGTTTGGGTTTTTTCTACTTGACACTCCATCTTCTTTAGCCCACAAATAGCACTAACTTTCTTCAAATCTACAAAAAGCAAGGTCTATTCACAATCACAACACGGTCACTCCAAAACAAATGACAAACAATAAACTACCAACACTGCAGTGTTGCCATGCCAAAAACCACACTATGACCTTATGCATCAACCTAATATTTTAGTGCATAAACCTCACTGTATTTGTGTTTCCCACAGGATCTAACATAGAGCTTTAGACATAAGAGGTTCTTGGTAACCATCTAGATTAAAGTCAGGTGGGCTTAGAATGAAATGAGAGACTTGGCTTTTATGCATTGTAAATGAACATGTAGATAGTTTTGTAAAGGAGGGGAATGGGTGGGTGGGGACAGTAGATGTGATACTATTGAAATATATGAGCAAGGATCACATGTTAAACACACATAAATGTGTTTGGATTGAATGAAACATGCAAGCTTAAATGTCAATGAGGCATGATGGCAGTCAATGTAAGGTACTTTCTGCATCTTGGGTGTTTAATTTTAAATTTAATATGTACTTAAAAACTCATTCAATTAATCCAAATTATACTCATTGAAAGTGTTTAATTTAACTCTATTGTCATTTATTTGGGAGTTGATAAAACTGATGAACAAGTAAGAATAAATATTAAAATATTTTATATTTTTCTTTTTTATATATCAATATTTTTTATTTTGATATTGTGGGGTAGAGTTTAGGGTTAGGTATACAAATATGCTTCGTTCAGGCACCCTTGTTGATAAGGGATGTCTCCCCGTCCCCAGAGAGATACTAACTACCATTAATCCCACCTCCCTTCCCCTCCCCCCCATAGTTTCCCACCACTGTCAGTCTTTTTTTTTTTTTTTAATAGTATTACAGTGGATGTTCAAGGTCTGCTATATGAGTGAGAACATGTGATACTCAGATCTTTGTTTCTGTGAGAGATCACTCAGTATTATTGACTCTAGTTCCATTCAGCTTGCTGCAAAGTTCATGATTTTGTTCTTTTTTATGGCTGCATAGTATTCCATCGTGTATGTGTACCACGTTTTTTTAATCCAGGCCTCTTTTTGATGGACAGTATGGTTGATTCCAGGTTCTTGCTATTGTGAACAATGCTGCGATAAGCATACATGTGCAGGTATCTTTTTGGTAGAGTGATTTGAGTTCTTCAGGGTATATTCCCAGTAGGGAGATTGCGGGGTCATATGGGAGGTCGATATTTAGAGCTTTTAGGAATCGCCACACTGTTTTCCACAGAGGTTGCACCAGTTTGCACTCCCACCAACAGTGTAGGAGTGGAGTGTTCCCTTTCCACCACACCCTCTCCAGCCACTGTTAATTTTTGAGTTATTGCTAATTGCCATTCTGACTAGAGTTAGGTGGTATCTCAGTGTGGTTTTGATTTGCATCTCCTTGATGATTAGTGAGGTTGAACATTTCTTCATGTGTCTGTTGGCTGCTCGGATGTCTTCCTTTGAGAGGTGTCTATTCATATCTTTTGCCCACTTTATAATGGGATTGTTTGTTTTTTTCTTTTCAGCACGTTTGAGTTCCTTGTAGATCCAAGATGTTAAGCCTTTTTTGGACCTGGAGTTGGCAACTACTTTTTCCCGGTCTGTAGGCTGTCTCCCTGCTCTCTTGATGGTTTCTTTGGTTTTGCAGAATCTTGTCAGTTTAATGAGGCCCCGCTTGTCTATCTTATCTCTTATGGCCTGTGGGTTTCGGGTTTTGTTCAGGAATTGGATGCCAGTTCCAATTTCTATAAGGGTGTGTCCTGCATTTTCTAAGGTTCTTATGGTTTGAAGTTTTACATTTAGGTCTCTGATCCATTTAGAGTTAATTTTTGTGTATGGGGACAGATAGGGGTCTTGTTTGAGTCTTCTGCATGTGGTCAGCCAGTTTTCCTTGCACCATTTACTGAATAGGTTCTTCTCCCCCCAGTGGTAGGTCGTGGAGGCTTTGTTGAAAATCAGTTTGTTGAGAAATTGAGGTTTAGCTTCTGGAATCTCAATTCTATTCCATTGGTCTATATGCCTGTTTTTGTACCAATACCAAGCTGTTTTGATTATCATAGCTTTATAGTAAAGTTTAAAGTCTGATAATGTGATACCACCTGCTTTGTTTTTTTTGTTGTTGAGGATTGTTCTGGCTAATCTTGGTCGTTTGTGTTTCCATATGAATTCCTGTATTGTTTTTTCTAGGTCTGAGAAGAATGTTGCTGGTAATTTGATGGGTATTGCATTAAATCGGAAGATGGACATCTTCACAATGTTGATTCTTCCAATCCATGAGCATGAGATATTTTTCCACTTGTTTGTGTCATCTTTGATTTCTTTGAGCAGTGTTTTGCAGTTTTCATTGTAAAGATTTTTCATGTCTCTGGTTAGGAAGATGCCAAGGTATTTCATTTTTTTTGTAGCTATTGTGAATGGAATTGTGCTTTTTATTCAGGTTTCTGTTTGTTTATTATTGGTGTAAAGAAATGCAATTGTCTTTTGTACATTTATTTTGTATCCTGAGACTTTGCCAAAGTCCTTTATCAGTGTAAGGAAGTTTTTGACAGATTCTCTTGGGTTTTCAAGGTACACAATCATGTCATCTGCAAAGAGAGATAACTTGACTTCCTCTTTTCCTATTTGGATACCCCTGATTATCTTCTCTTGTCTGATTGCTCTAGCCAGGACTTCCAGTACTATATTGAACAGGAGGGGTGAGAGTGGGCATCCTTATCTTGCTCCAGTTTTCAGGGGAAACGGTTCCAATTTTTGTCCATTTAGGAGTATGCTGGCTGTGGGTTTCTCGTAGATGTCTTTTACTATTTTGAGTTATGTTCCCTGTATGCCTAGATGTTCGAGGTTTTTATCAAGAAAGGGTGCTGAATTTTATCAAAAGCTTTTTCTGCGTCTAATGATATAATCATGTGGTTTTTGTTTTGACATCTGTTGATGTATTTAATTACATTTATGGCTTTATGAATGTTGAAGCAGCCTTGCATTCCAGGGATCAAGCCTACTTGGTCATGATGGATGATTTTTGAGATGTGCTGTTGAATCCAGTTTGCTAGAATCTTCTTGAGAATTTTAGCATCTATGTTCATCAAAGATATTGGCCTGTAGTTCTCTTTCTTTGTTGGTCTTTACCTGGCTTGGGTATCAATGTGATGTTAACTTCAAAAAATGATTTGGGGAGAATTCCATCTTTCTCAATTGCCTGGTATACCTTCAGTAGGATTGGTATCAGCTCCTCCTTAAATGTCTTGCAGAATTCTGCTGTAAAGCTATCTGGACCCAGGTTTTTTTTTTTTGTAGGTAGTTTTCTTATTATGTAGTCAATTTCCTTGATCATTATTGGTCTATTTTGAGTCTCAATTTCTTCTTGTTTCAACCTAGGCAGGTTGTGTGATGTTAGAAAGTCCTCCATTTCCTTAAGGTTTTCAAGTTTGTTTCCATACAAATGTACATAGTAGTCTCTAATGATCTTTTGTATTTCTTCAGGGTCGAATGTGACTTCATCTTTTGTGTTTCTGATTGTGTTAATTTAGGTTTTTTTCTCTCTTTTTCTTGGTCAGTCTAGCTGGGGGACCATTGATCTCATTTATCCTTTCGAAGAACCAACTTTTTTTTCCGTGATTTTTTGTATTATATTTTTGTCTATGTCCTGGATTTGGGCTTTTATTTTGGTGATCTGGATTCTTCTGCTGAAATTAGGGTTTTGGTGGTCTTGCTTTTCCAACTTTCTTAGGTGGCTTGTTAGGCTATTAATTTGTGATCCTTCCATTTTCTTCATGTGCATTTGTAGGGATATAAATTCCCTCTTACTACAGCTTTCATGGCATCCCAGAGATTTTGGTAAGATGTTTCTTCATTTTCATTTGTTTCTAGGTAACTTTTAATCTCTGTTTTGATTTCATTGTTGACCCAGGAGTTGCTTAGCATCATGCTGTTTAGTGTCCATGTCTTTGTGTGTTTTGGGGGGGGCCTTGTTGGTTTTAATGTTTATTTTTATTCCACTGTGGTCCAAGAAGGTACATGGTAAAATGTCGGTCCTTTTAAATTTGCTTATTCTTGATTTATGGCCAAGTATGTGGTCTATCTTAGAGTACATTCCATGTGGTGATGAATAGAATGTATATTCTGTGGTCTTGGATGGAGTGTTCTGTAGGTGTCAATTAAATCCATTTGGTCAAGAGTCACATTGAGGTTTCGGATCTGATTACTGATTTTATGTCTTGATGATTTGTCTAGGGTTGTGAGTGGGGTATTGAAGTCCCCAGCTATGATGGTGTTGGAGGCGATATCTTTTTGTAGTTTACCCAGAAGCTGCTTTATGAAAGTTGGTGCTCCTATGTTGGGTGCATATATGTTTAGTATGGATATTTCTTGTTGATGGATTGAACCTTTTATCGTTATGTAGTGGCTTTCTGTATCTTTTTTGATTTTTGATAGCTTAAAGGGTATTTTGTCAGAGATTAAGATCACGACTCCCCTTTCTTTTGTGTTCCATTCACCTGAAAATTTGTTTCCTATCCTCTTACTTTGAGTCTGTGAGTGTCCTTTCTAGTGAGGTGAGTCTCTTGAAGGCAATAGATTGTTGCCTGGTGATATTTTATCCATTTTGCCATTCTATGTCTTTTCAGTGGTGCATTTAGTCCATCCACATTCAAGCTAATTATTGAAATGTGAGAGTTGATCCCTATCATAATGTTCTTTCAGAGTTGTTGTTCTTTCTGTTTGTGTGTTGTCTTTCTTTTGGTTCTGGAGTTGGTTCATGTGTGTTTTTAATCTTTTGCCTATACTCTTGTGAAGAACATTGTTGTTCTTTTTTCCTTTTCTTCTGTGTTCAATACTTTCTTGGGTGTTTCTTGTAGAGGTTGTCTGGTGGCAGCGTAGGTTCTTAGGGATTGGATATCTGGGAACGATTTCAATTCTCCCTTACTGATGAAGCTTAGCTTGGCTGGGTAGGTTGTTCTCGGTTGCAATTGTTTATCTTTTACAACTTTAAAGATAGGGTTCCAAGCTCTCCTAGCCTGGAGGGTTTCTGTAGATAAATTGGCTGCTATTCTAATTGGTCTTCCCTGGTGGGTAGTCTGACCTTTTTCTCTTGCTGCCTTTAGGATTTTTTCTTTTATACCTACTTTGTTTAGGCAAATTATTATGTGTCTGGGAGTTGGTCTTCTCATTTGTTGTCTTGCAGGGCTTCTCTGAATCTCTTGTGTTTGAATTTTTGCATCACTGATAAGATGAGGGAAGTTTTCTTGAATGATTTTATGAAATGTTTGTTCCTGTGTGGCCTCTGTTTCTCTCTCTACCTCGGGAAGGCCAATTACTCTTAGTTTTGGTCTCTTGAAGTAATCATTCATTTCTTGAAGGTTTTGTTCAGTCTTTTTGAGCTTCTTTTCCATGTTTTTGACAGTTTGGCTTAGTTCTGTGTTTTGGTCTTCAAACTCTCTGAGATTCTTTCTCCTGCTTGGCTAATTCTGCTTTCCATGCTTATTAGTTTGTTATTTATTTCCATCACAGTATTCTTTACTGCTGTTTGTTCTGACATCAGCTCCTTCCTATTTTCCTCTTGTCTCTCCTCGATTTTTTTTTTTTTTTCTCTCTATTACTGTCTTGATGTCTGGGGTTGTTTCATGTGACTGGTTCTTCTAGGGGATCTTCATTGTTTGTGTTTCGAAGTCTGTTTTCTCAGTGTCTGAACTCCCAGTGGTCTGTGTGAGACCTATATTCTTCTTTTGGTTTTTCTTCATTTGTGCTTTTGTTGTTGTTTTCATTGTGTTTTTTTTGTTGTTGTTGTTTTTATCTCTTTCCTACTTTTTCCTTCCCTCCACATCACTGTCTTCTTTAATCTGTTATTCAGGGGTGGAGGGGTTGTTTTTACTTCTGTTTGTTCAATCTCCTATTCTTCTTTATGTATGTCCTCTTACTTTGTTCAATTCTGGAGTTGCACTGTAGGTTGGGGGTGGTCCTTTTTGCAGTTTTGTGATTTACTTAAGGGAGGACCTATGATTCAAAATCTATCTGCAGGTCCTGGTATCTGCCGATAGGTGTATGAATAATCTGAAACTCACTTGCCACTACCTTGGAATCTGTCAGTGCAGTGGGGTTGTAGGTTTACTCCCTGAAATAAAATGCAGTTAACAGAGGGAAGAGAATGGAGCAGGCAGTTGGGGGAAAAAGGGGGTGGAGAGAGAGAGGAGTAAGGGTGAAAACAGACGAGTGTATCAACAAATGGAGAGAGAGACAAAAATTGAAACATATAAAAACAATAGACCACGGCTACAAACTAACCAACTCCCATACAAAAAAAAAAAAAACTAAAACAATGTTACTAATATACAAGCTTGCCAACCTCCTTATTGGTGTGCTATTCCTCTACACAAAGATATGGTTTACAGAGAGAAGAAAAGAAGGGAAAAGAAGGAGGAAAAAAAAGGGGGGGGGACAAAACAGAAGGAATAGATTGGTTCTGTTAGTAGACTAACGGAACCAATCAAGCACATGCTGAGACTTTTCGTTTAAGTCGAATGTCCTTTCAGCTCTGATTTCTAGCTATCTTTTCAGGCTGGTAAGTTTGTTCACAGTTAGGATCAGTTGCCCCTGGCCTGTTGTGAAGGGCAGTTCAGATCACCACTCAGTTCATGACTGCCTGGTTCACCACTCAGATCTGGCCTATGTCTGTCAGGCTTCCATTTTTCCTCTTTTGGTGTTGTTACCTTGAAACGCCAGCAGGTGATGTTATCCCTCGTTCCAGATGGTCTTTATCTCAGCTGCTCGCTTGCCCCTAAGGGGAGGGAGATGTTGCCTCAAGGCACATGGGAGGAGACCCATGGCCTGGCAGGACATCTCAGTGGTAGTAGACCTCAGCAGATCTTGCTCGCAAGGGCTTCAAGGTCTGAAGTCGTGGATCACTTCAGGCACAAGCAGTGCGATGTGTAATGCCTGCCTTGGAGCTGGCTCGCCTCAGGCACTGGCAGTGTGATGTGGAATGGGTGCCAGCTGTGGTGGCAGCCACGGCAGCGGCAGCCACAGTAGCTGCCCAGACCACAGTGATGCCTCAGCGAAGTCTACGGCTGAGCTCCATGTGAAGAGCAGGCTGCCGACGATGGGATCTGCAGCCTCCAGGGAGAGAGCCAGAGTCTCCTTGTGTTCTCCTTGGTGGAGAGTCTCACAGACCGAGCTGCCCCGTTGCCATCTTGCCAGAAGTCTTCATATTTTATATTTTTCTAAGGCATTTAGCTATGTTAAAAAATCACCTATTTTTTGATCAATTTACTTTTTATTTCTTTGTTAAAAATTTAAACATAGTGCAGTCTTATTATAACAAGCCAAAATGTATAGAATAAAAAACAATAGCTTTTTGTTTTTCGTTCCCCTACTGAGGATGCCAATTTTAGTTTGATGTTTTCATAGCTTTCTCCATGGTCATTTTGTATACTTTCCACTGCTTATATGTCTCTTATATTAATTATTCTTGCTATAATTTATTCTTTTTATACATGCAAGGCCCATGGTAATGTCAATGGCAATTTCTCTGTGTGATGACTATGGGATCTGACTATTAGTTAATACTTTAAGAGGCTAATTCATAGACTTTGTGGCATACTAGTAAATTTGATGTTTTAATTCAAAGTTGATTTTGTTATAGATATAGAAAATAAAGTCTCGACAGGGTGAGTTAAATTTTTCAGCTGAATATTGTGCTCATCTGCTCAAATTATGAGAACACATGGTAGTATTGTAATAGCACCACATAAAGCCGTATAACTATTACTACAAAAGCACCTATGCTAATCAATAACCTTTTAAGATCTCAGACTTGTTAAACTATTCCTAAGAATATGTGTAATTTATATTGTACTAAGCATTTTAAAATTCCATACACTGAAAATTATTTAGACATAAAATTTTTATGTGGATGGTAAATGGATAGTATATTACCTTTTGAACTCTCCCCAATCTCAGGAGTATTTGAGCCTTGAACCATTAAATGAAAAGAAGAAAATAAACGTTGGTCAAATGAAAATAATAGAATTCAGAGTTCTTATCTGTAATCATTCATCTTGCCAGATTCTGTTATATGAATTAGTTAAACTCATGTCTAGATATTATGTATTTATGACACTGAGCACTACTTTTCTTTAGCACTACTTTTCTCTGTCATAGTTTTATTTCAAGCATTAATTTATAGAATGCAATTGCATATGTAACTATAGCCTACCTGAAAAATTAAAACCATGCTTGATAGAATATTCAAAATGTAACTATTATGTATTTAAGATGGCAGATCACACTGAGGTGATGAAAGGCATTCATCAATATCCAGGAATTCGCTATCCTGTTCTTACTCCTAATCTTCAGGGTTTTCACCGTGCTGTAAGTATGCTCCTCATTTTTCTAAAACTAATATGCCTCTTATTGCTTTAAAGAGCCTTACAAAGTTAAAATGGTATCATGTGTAACTCATTTATAATCTTATATAAATGCTGTGCTAATATACTAATACAGATGTATAAAGCTCAGTATCTTCATGGCATCATTCAGGACTAAAGTAATCTACATTAATGGCTCTTCCAGTTTAATCATTCAGTAACCAAAACATAAAAATACAGTTTTCCATTTCATGAATTTTTAAAGTGCATTTTGTACGTTCCTCTTAAGTAAATAATATAGAGTACAACTTAAACATTTCTTAATGCAATTTAATAATTGTTAATATTATTGAAATTGGTGATTATTTTTGTCAACTTTTTTTGTTTCTGTTATTTTCTAACCATTGTCATTGTATCTACCTCTAGTGACTTTCCCTATTTCTCTTCCAGTTTGTTTTTTTCTGATCCTATGTGACTTAGGAATTTATATGATTTCAGTAAAAGTTTTAATAATTACTAGAAGAACTCCTTTAATTTTAAGGTATTATCCTTACATGGATTTATCACAGAGATTTTACAGCAGCTATTTCTGGTGCCAATGAATATTTTTCAGTTATGAATTCAAGACTTATGTATTGTGTAAAATTCAGGTTGTGGGGTGTTAATTAGTGTATCTACTTTGAGTGTATCTTATTAGAGCCATTTTTGTGTGTGTGTTTGATTTGATAAAATTTTTATTGCATTGTAAAGAAAGAGGCATTCTAAAAATATTTTATAGATATTGCTACCTTCCACTGGTTCTAACAAAGAAGAGAATGTCTCCATCTTGAAGTAGATGCTCAGAGGAAAACCTCACGATAGTTTAGAAGGACAAGCAATATAGTGGAAAAATTTTGGCTTGGAGTCAGGCAATTTTGCCCTCAAAATATGACTCTAGAACTTTTACTACTTGCGTAGGTTTTTAGTGTTTTTGTACAACAGTATTTTCAACTGGAAAATGGGTCTAATAACAGTTCACAGACTTGTTTGTGGCTTGCAAAAAGGGCACATTTGTGGCTTGCAAAAAGGGCACATAATGTACTAAAAACAGTACTGGTAAATAGGTGTCTACTAATAGGATTTTTATTTTAGAGATTGAAAACTGATTCTGGGCAGAGTCATAGAAGTCAATTTAGTTTTTTAAATGTTTGAGGGGGAAATGACAACATAACTTTGTTCTGTTTTTTTTTTCTTCTCAGTGTATTAATAGGAATGAAAGGGGAGGACCTAGACAAGTGCTAGAGCTATATTAACAGAAAGTCTTAAAATTCCAACTGAAAAGTTAGGAGGTTTGACATTTGAAAACAAGTCACTGGAGAAGGCTGTGGGAAAGAAAGAAAGCCGATGAAAGGGCAAATGGAAACTGATTAGAATAATATTTTAGGTTTAAAGACTGGCAAGTTGATTAAAGCATTAGGCACACAAATTATGGGCATAGAAGTCAAGGTACCAAAAAAATGGAAGCTAGATTAGGCAATGGGAAAAAAATTTGGGCAAAATATAAATAATGAATTGGAAAACTATTTTTCTATTGGATTGTAGGAAAGAAGAAAAACAGAAGCATTTACTATCCTCTGTATTAATAATTGATTTGAAAATAATGTTTTTCTTGATAATAAAGGTATTTTTGGGGTGCTAGTATTTTCCATAATTAAGGCTAAAGCATTTCTGAAGATAATATGTAATTTATGAAAGATGAAATGAAATTAGGAACCTTATCGTTGTGTTTTTGTGTCTTATAGACTTAGGAGTATTACAGTTTGTGGAATTATTACATTATAAACAATTTTTACATTTTAATAAGGTATGTATGGCAAGATAAGAGGGATTCAATTTTAAATTCTATGGCAAATATTAAAGAATACAAATATGCCTTTGTAGAGCAATTAGCCTTTCTTCTATTTGCTGTCACATCTTTGAAATTATTAACTTTTGGCTGTAAATTATATTTTTCAGGTTGCGGCTGGAGCCACTGAGATATCAGTTTTTGGTGCTGCATCTGAATCTTTTAGCAAGAAGAATATCAACTGTTCCATTGAAGAAAGTATGGGAAAGTTTGAGGAGGTTATTAAGTCTGCAAGGCACATGAATATTCCAGCACGAGGGTACTTATGAAACCCCATAAATTCTATTTTGTTAATATCTATTGTTAAAACTTACTTATGAACTATCTAGACATTCTTTTGCCAATTATAAAGATATATAAAGAATATCCTATTTGTACTTTAATCAAGGCGCTCACTATATAGTTATATCTCATCAATGTCATTATTGATTATTGGTGAGTATCTAGCTTGTCCAATGTGAAATTCAATTGAGATCAGAGGGACTAGTATGCAAATCTGGCATTATTAGCCATTTTATTGATACTCAGTCATCTAAATGCAGCTCTATTTATCTCAGTTTAGTTTGTATTGATAAATTGGTGTAAGCATATAATAACTTTTGCAAAAGAATTATCTAATGTGGTTTTCAATTTTTTTTAAAGCATGACCTTTTCTTCAAATAATATTTTAAGTAGAATTTCAATAGAATATGTCAAGCATAAAATTAAGCCTGTGTGCTACTCTGGAAAGTTGAGTCCCTCATTTTACCCATTCTATCTCCCCTCAACAGCCAACTTCCTCTCTTTCTCTGAGTGATCTCCAAGCATGTCCACCACACCTTGCAGAACGTTGCTCAAAAATACTGCATATAGAAGACAAAAATCATTTTTCAATTCTCCACTATTTTCTATTGTATATCATATTATTTCTATAAATTCAGGTTTATCAGAAATGGCGACCCTTTCCCCTTGCCTTGTCTTTTTCTTGTAGAATCTGCATTTCCCATGGTCTGAACTTTTCACCCCAAAAAACTCTACCTCAGGCCACCAAGGGAGAAAAACTGTACCAAGATTCACAAGCATAATTTTCTCCCTCAGGAGTTTAGAAATGGAACACAAAGTATAGTTACCTGAGTTGAAAGATTATGTGATTTGTCACTGAGTTCACTATTTTGGTGTTCCTAGAATGGAGCTACATGCAAACCAATGACAAGATAGCAGTAGAAAGCAGAAATGGAAAAAAAGGAGGCTCTTAGCAGTGATGAGAAATAAATGAGGAGGAGGAAGAATAAAGAGAAAAATCTGCCTTGGTGCTTGCTTCCAGGACTAGTAGCTGCAACGTATATTATAACCAAGGCTATGTGCTGTGGAACATATACCTTTTTTGTTACTTAAGGAAGAATTTGTTTTAAAGACATGAGATAATTTCCTATTTTTATGAATTAGAGATATGATTAACATGTATCTTGACAAGATAAAGTGCATGGCGATTTGTAAGAGAAGGCTGAGAGCTGGACATGGGTTTGGATGCATGTGTACTTCCCTTAGTTGAGGTGAGCAAAGTTCATCATGGCAGAAAAGATTAAATAGTGAATGAGAAATACAAGCGAGTCAATTTTGAATGAGGGTATTAGAAAAAAAGCTTGGAATTTCCCCAGGATCATCTGGAGAGTAAGTAGGGTGAGACTACACGATAGTGAACTATTTTGCTGGTTTGTCCTTCATTTTTAACTTACTTTTGCTCCTCATATAAGTCAACTTGAGTTTTTAAAGATGTGGAACTATTTTTGTAATTAAAATAGATACATATCATGTCACGAATATACAAGAAAACTTTAAAAGCCAAGATCATGTTCACAGACATGAAAAAAAGGATGTCTATATTTCAGACAGTAGTTAAATAATCACAATCAAAAAGGAGAGATGTGCTCTAAGTTTCTAAATTCAAATATAAATAAGTTGTCTCTCTTTCTTATACAATAAAAGGGAAAATGAAGACTGTATTCAATTTCAATAGGTGTTTAAAATATGGAGTGTAAGCTTTAAAGTAATTCTCATCAGACAGTTGAAAAAACGACGGTAAGAAATGAAGTGCAGGCTGGGCACGCTGTCTCACGCCTGTAATCCCAGTACTTGAGGAGGCCAAAGCAACAGAATTGCTTGAGCTCAGGAGTTTGACAACAGCCTGGGCAGCATGGTGAGAACTTGTCTCTATAATAAATCAAAAAGTAGCCGAGAATGGTGGTGCATGCCTGTAGTCCCAACTACTTGGAAAGCTGAAACAAAGGATTGCCTGAGCTCAGTAGGTTGAGGCTGCGGTGGTCAAGATCATGCCACTACACTCCAGCCTGGGTAACAGAGTGAGATTCTGACTAATAAAATAAAATAAACAATAAATAAAATTTTAAGAAAGAAATGAAGTGTTTGTGTAACTTGCTCTCCAAATAGAACATTTTAAATATTGTTTTAACATTGAAAGATGAATATAAATATAAATTGCATGAACTCAGCTTTTATCATCTCATATTATCCTCTCCTATAAAGCAGAATTGTTAATGTAATTGAGCTAAAAAAAATCCTTAATATTTTTTAACACTCATTGTTTGACAAGTAATATTGCCTCATCTGTTATGAACAAAATAGAACAAACAAACCAATAAAAAGCTTTTAGCCATGCAAAGATATGAAGTTTTCCAGGCTTCGATACAAGGCTACATATAGAAGCACAATATGAAACAGTGGAGGCTTTATTATAAAGTTATACTTTTTACTTTTATTTATTTATTTTTTTTGAGTTGGAGTCTCACTTTGTCACCCAGACTGGAGTGCAGTGGCCGCTCCCGGCCACTGCAGCCTCGACCTGCTGGGCTCCTGCGATTCTTCTGCCTCAGCCTTCCAAGTAGCTAGAACTGCAGGCGTGCGCTACCACACTCGGTTAATTTTTTTAATTTACTGTAGAGATGAGGTCTCGCCAAGTTGCCCAGACGGGTCTCGAACCTGCGGGCTCAGGGAATCCACTCATCTCAGCCTCCCCAAAACGCGAGATTACAGGCTGAGCCACCGAGCCCG
Source organism: Cephalopachus bancanus (assembly GCA_027257055.1). NCBI lineage: Eukaryota > Metazoa > Chordata > Mammalia > Primates > Tarsiidae > Cephalopachus > Cephalopachus bancanus. Next base: position 160 of record JAPVLO010003429.1, on the reverse strand, counting down.
GGTTTATAAAGTTATACTATAGACAAATGTGTGTTCTCTACTGAAAATTTTGTTCCTTTGGGTACAACTCCTGGATTTTGTGAAACACTGCTCATTTGTAGAAATACACCTTTCAGTGTTTGAGTTCACTAGTTATTTGTTCAGTTGAAATTATCTTCTT
>JAPVLO010003428.1:0-22579 GCA_027257055.1 Cephalopachus bancanus | reverse complement strand
ATTTTTACATGGTTTTGCTATCAATGTGATGTTAGCTTTGTAAAATACTTTGGGGAGAGTTTCGTCTTTCTCAATTGCTTGGAATACTTTCAGTAGGATTGGTATCAGTTTCTCCTTGTATGTTTTGTAGAATTCTACTGGAAAGCCATCTGGTCCAGGGCTTTTTTTTTTAAGTAATTTTCTTATGACATAGTCAATATCCTGGATTATTATTGGTCTTTTTTTTTTTTTTTTTTTAGTTGGAATCTCACTCTGTCACTCAAACTAGAGTGCAGTGGCCGCTCCCGGCCACCGCAGCCTTGACCTGCTGGGCTCCGGTGATGCTTCCGCCTCAGCCTTCCAAGTAGCCGGAATTACAGGCATGCACTACCATGCCTGGCTGATTTTTTGATTTATTGTAGAGATGAGGTCTCGCTGCCCAGGCGGGTCTCGAACCCACGGGCTCAGGCAATCCACTCACCTCAGCCTCCCAAAGGCACGGGATTACAGGCTGAGCCACCGAGTCTGGCTGTTTGTTTTCTTTCTTTTGATTTTTGGTTGATTCCTGTGTGTTTTCAATATTTTTCCTGCATTCTTGTGAAGGAAGGGCATTGTCATTCTTTTTTTTTCTTTCTTCTGTGTCTAATACTTTCTTAAGTGTTTCTTATAGAGCTGGTCTGCAGGCAGTGTAAGGTCTTAGGGATTGAATGTCTGTGAAAGATTTTAATTCTCCATCACAGATGAAGCTTAGCTTAGCTGGGTAGGTAATTCTTGGTTGAAATTGTTTATCTTTGAGAACTTTGAAGATTGAACTCCAAGCTCTCCTCACCTGAAGCGTTTCTGTGGATGTCTTTTGCTATTCTAATTGGTCTTCTCCTGTAGGTAGTCTGACCTTTTCTCTTGCTGCCTTTAGGATTTTTTCTTTTATACCTACTGTGTAGTTGAATTACTATGTGTCTAGGAGTTAGTCTACTCATTTGTCGTCTTTCAAGCGTTCTCTGAATCTCTTGTGTTTGAATGATTGTATCACTGAGGGAAGTTTTCCTGGATAATTTCATTGAATGTTTGTTCCAGCGTGGTCTCTGTCTCTCTTTCTTTCTCAGGAAGTCCAATTAATCTTAGATTCAGTCTCTTGAAATAATTGCTCATCTCTTGAAGGTTTTGCTCTATTTTTTTAAGCTTCTTTTCTATGTTTTTGACAGTTTGGGTTAGTTCCATATTTTGGTACTCAAACTCTGAGATTCTTTCTTGTGCTTGGCTAATTCTGCTTTCCATGCTTATCAGTTTGTTATTTATTTCATTCACTGTATGCTTTATTGCTGTTATCTTTTTTTTTTTTTTTTTTTTAGTTGGAGTCTCACTCTATCACCCAGACTGGAGTGCAGTGGCTACTCTCGGCCATCGCAGCCTCAACCTGCTGGGCTCCGGCAATCCTTCCGCCTCAGCCTTCCAAGTAGCTGGAACTACAGGTGCGCGCTACCACACCCAGCTAATTTTTGATTTATTGTAGAGATGAGGTCTCGCCAAGTTGCCCAGGCGGGTCTCGAACCCACGGGCTCAGGCAATCCACTCACCTCAGCCTCCCAAAGGCACAGGATTATAGGCTGAGCCACCGAGCCTGGCTTATTGCTGTTATCTTAGTTATCAACTCCTTCATTCTTTCCTCTTATCTCTCCTCAATTCTATTTATTCTCTCTATTATTAATGTCTTGATATATGGGTTTGTGGTTTGAGACCAGTCATTCTGGGAGCTCTTCACTGTTTGCATTCTGAAGTCTGACCTCCCAGGTGCCTGTGTGAGACCCATATTGTTCTTTTGGCTTTTCTTCATTTGTGTAGATTTTTCTCTCACCTTTTTTCCCTCTCTTCATTAATTCTGTTGTTCAGGAATGGGGGTGGGTAGCTTTTACTTCTGTTTGCTGAATCTCCTATTCTTCCTCATGTGGATCCTCTGGCTTTGTTCAATTCTGAAGCTAGCCTGTGAGTTGGGGGCTGTACCTTTTGCAGCTTTGAGATTCAATTGAGGGGGAGCTGTGACTCAGAATCTATCTGCAGATCTGAGTATCCACTGACAGGTGTGTGGATCCCCTGGAACCCATTTCCCACTGCCTTACAATCTGTCCATGCGGCGGGGGTATACTTTTGCTCCCTGAAAGCAAAATGAGGTAAGGAAAAGGAAAATAATGGAAAAAGGCAGGAGGAGAGATAAGAGGAAGGTGGAGAAAGAGGAGTAAGAGGGAAAACAGATAGACTTACCAACTAATAAAGGAAAAGAGATACAAAGACAGAAAAGAGTAAAAATAACAATCATACGAACATACGAACTGACAAAATCTCCCCTACTCTCCCTCAAATATGTCCATACAATACAAGAAGTCCAAAAAAACAGCAATAAAATAACAGAAACAAAGCAAGTACAAAAGCATTATCAAAACAGAAAGAGAGAAAAAAACGAAAGCAAACAAACAAAAATGAGCAAAACAAACAGATTTTAAAAAAAAACAACTTGCTCCGAGATTGTTCCTGTAAGTCCAACTTCCTTTCAGCACAGGCTGATAGGGTTGCTCCGAGTGTGGGTCAGATGACCTAGGCCTACAGTGGGAGGAGGGTGGATCAGATCTGGACTCCCCTGACTTGCTGCCCGTCAAATCTCCCACTCAGATCTGACGTGTCTGTATCTGATCCAGCATGGGGGAGGGACTTCCGTCTCTTCGGAGTTCGATGAGATTACCTTAGGTCCCTGGGTGGAGCTGGGTGGGACTATGCAGGTCTCTGCCTGGTCCTGGGACTGAGAAAATGGCTGCAGTTGGCATTTTCCTCACTGGAGTGGGTTCCTCTCTAGCTCTCCCTGATCTTCTCTCTCGCTCTCCATGGAGCATATCCAGTGCTGGAATTATAGACTTGAGTCACCATGCCTGACCGCACCACCAATTTTAGTAAAATAAAAATGTAAAACGTTTGAGGAAAATTTGAATAGTTTAATTAACCCGTTTAGATAATTGATCATGGAATTAAATTGACTTGGTAGAGTTCACTTTGCATAATGCTTTCATCCATGTTGATAAAATTTTGACCCAAACATTTTTTTTTTTTGAGTTGGAGTCTCACTCTGTCGCCCAGACTGGAGTGCAGTAGCCGCTCCCGGCCACCGCAGCCTCGACCTGCTGGGCTCTGGCGATCCTTCCACCTCAGCCTTCCAAGTAGCTGGAATTACAGGCATGCGCTACCACACCTGGCTGATTTTTTGATTTATTGTAGAGACGAGGTCTCGCTGTCCAGGCGGGTCTCGAACCTGCGGGCTCAGGCAATCCACTCACCTCAGCCTCCCAAAGGCGCGGGATTACAGGCTGAGCCACCGAGCCCGGCGACCCAAACATTTTTATTCAAAATGTTCTTTCAACCAAAACTGGTGTGTGAGAGGGGTTAAACACATTCTACAGCCCCTGAGGCCAGCTCCAGCCATGACCATTCCTAGTTTGGTTACTAAACCAAGGTCTTTCTCTTCTTGCCTAAGCTAGTTTGGGTTTTAGTTGAGTTGGTTTTTAGTCTCTGTCATCCCAAAGTGTCCTGACTAACCCAGAAGTTAATGAAGCTCCGTGGAAAGAGATGTTTCTGTGGTCATACACTAATCAAGGGCCGGAGACCATCCCAGGATCTTTGGAGCCAACTCTGGGCCATTCATTGGACTTTTGAAAGATGAAGAGTAGGCCAGACATGGTGGCTGAGACCTGTAATCCCAGTTCTTTGGGAGGCTAAGGCAGGAGAATCACTTGAGGACAGAAGTTTGAGACTAGCCTGGGCAAGATAGTGAGACCTCATCTCTTCAAAAAATTATATAACTTTTAAAAAAATAGAAAGAAAATAAGCTGGACACAGTGGCTCACACCTGTAATCCCAGTACCTTTGGGAGGCAGAGGCGAGAGGATTGCCTGAGCCTTCTGCTTCAAGTCCAGCCTGGGCAACTTGGTGAGACCTCATCTCTACAATAAATAAAAAAATTAGCCAGGTATGTTGGCATGTGCCTATAGTTCCAGCTGCTTGGAAGGCCCAGGCGGAAGAATCACCTGAGCCCAGCAGGTCAAGGTTGTAGCAGCCATGGATGTGCCACTGCACTCCAACCTGGGCGACAGAGTGAGACTCTGACTCAAAAAAAAAAAAAAGAAAGAAAAATCAAAGCTACCTGTGTTCTCTCGTTTCAGCTTTGTGTGGTAGATTAAGGCATATGATATTTTAATGAAGAGTCTCACTCCAGATTTTGATGTTTGACTGCTGACTTTTTTCCCCTCTTTTACTTTTTTTTTTTTTTTGAGTTGGAGTCTCGCTCTGTTGCCCAGACTGGAGTGCAGTAGCCGCTCCTGGCCAGCGCAGCCTCGACCTGCTGGAGGCTCCGGTGATCCTTCTGCTCAGCCTTCCGAGTAGCTGGAACTACAGGCGCGTGCTACCACGCCCGGCTCATTTTGATTTATTGTAGAGATGAGGTCTCGCCTGCCCAGGGGGGTCTCGAACCCGCGGGCTCAGGCAATCCACTCACCTCAGCCTCCCAAAGGCGCAGGATTACAGGCTGAGCCACCGAGCCTGGCTTACTTTTTTTATTTTAAAGATGTGGGGTGCAATTCAGGATTAGGCATACGAATGTTCATTATGCAGTTACCCTTGTTGTTGAGTTATGCCCCCACTGCCCCACGCAGAGTCCCACTATTGCCAATCCCGACTCCCCTCACTCCTGGACTGCTGACTTCTTTTGACCTCACCTTCCTCTTTCCTTTTGGCCTCAATCTAGACAGATAAACAAAGCCTCCTCCTTTGGTGCTGGTGAGACATTCAAGTCTTACAAATCTCCAGCCAAGCCGGGCTCGGTGGCTCAGCCTGTAATCCCGCACCTTTGGGAGGCTGAGGTGAGTGGATTGCCCGAGCCCGCGGGTTCGAGACCCGCCTGGGCAGCAAGACCTCATCTCTACAATAAATCAAAAAATCAGCCAGGCGTGGTAGCGCACTCCTGTAATTCCGGCTACTGGGAAGGCTGAGGCGGAAGGATCGCCGGAGCCCAGCAGGTCGAGGCTGTGGTGGCCGGGAGCGGCCCCTGCGCTCCGGTCTGGGCGACAGAGTGAGACTCCAACGCAAAAAAAAAAAAAAAAAAAAAATCTCCAGCCTGTGCACAGAAACTCTTAGCCACTGCAAAGACCCTCCCGCTCTTTCTGCCTCTCTCATGTCAGTGTGAACCTCTGTCATGTGCCCACCCTGCTCTCTCCAGTAGTCCCCTGTGTGAGAAATAAGTGTTCTCAAATTTTCCTAGTGTGTGGAGTGTCACCTGCCTTGTCAACCTGCTGGGCTCAGGCAAACCTTCAGCTGCAACCTTCCAGTACCTGGAACCACAGGCGCGTGCCACCATGCCCGGCTAATTTTTTTATTTATTGTAGGGACGAGGTCTCGCTATGTTGCTCAGTCTGTTCTCAAAGCCCTGAAATCAGGCAGTCCTCTTGCCTCTGGCTCCCAAAGTGCTGGGAATACAGGTGTGAGACACCATGCCCCTCGGCTACCTTTGACTTTTTTGTTTTTTTTGAGTTGGAGTCCCACTCTGTTGGAGTTGGAGTCCCACTCTGTCACCAAGGCTGCAGTGCAGTGACATGCTCACAGCTGCTGCACTCTCAACCTGCTGGTCTCAGGTGATCCTTCTGCCCCAGCCTTCCAAGTAGCTGGAACTACAGATACACGCCACCACACCTGGCTAAATTTTTTATTTATTGAAGAGATGAGGTTTCGCCAAGTTTCCCAGGCTGATCTCAAACCTGTGGGCTCAGGCAATTCTCTCACCTTGGTTTCCCAAAGTGCTGGGATTATAGTTGTGAGCCACCCGCACCTAGACAGCTTTGATTTTTTAAATGAAATTTTCATTGAATTTTTTTTTTTTGAGTTGGAGTCTCACTCTGCCGCCCAGACTGGAGTGCAATGGCTGCTCCCACCACAGCTTCGACCTGCTGGGCTCCGGCGATTCTTCCGCCTCAGCCTTTTGAATAGCTGGAATTACAGGCATGCCCAGCTGATTTTTTGATTTTATTGTGGAGACGAGGTCTCGCCAAGTTGCTCAGGTGGGTCTCGAACCCGCAGGCTCAGGCCATCTACTCACCTCAGCCTCCCAAAGTGCAAGATTGCAGGCTGAGCCACCGAGCCCGGCCTTTTTTTTTTTTTGAGTTGGAGTCTCACTCTGTCGCCCAGACTGGAGTGCAGTGGCCGCTCCCGGCCACTGCAGCCTCGACCTGCTGGGCTCCAGCGATCCTTCCGCCTCAGCCTTCCAAGTAGCCGGAATTACAGGCATGCACTGCCATGCCTGGCTGATTTTTTGATGTATTGTAGAGATGAGGTCTCGCCAAGTTGCCCAGGCTGGTCTCGAACCTCTAGACTCAGGTAATCCTCTCACCTCTGCCTCCCAAAGTGCTGGGACTATGGATGTTAGCCACCATGTCCAGCATGAATTTTAATAAAATTTTTTTCTAGGAGGTGGGGGTTAGGGCCTTGTTCTGTTGCCCAGGCTAGAGTGCAGTAGTGCAATCATGACTCACTACAACCTCGAACTCCTAGGCTCAAGCAATTATCCCACCTCAGCTTCCAAAGCAACTAGGACCACAGGTGTGCGCCACCACACCCAGTTAATTTTTTTACTTTAATTTTTTTTTTTGAGTTGGAGTCTCACTCCATGGCCCAGACTGGAGTGCAGTGGCCGCTCCCAGCCTCCGCAACCTCGACCTGCTGGGCTCCAGCGATCCTTCTGCCTCAACCTTCCAAGTAGCTGGAACTACAGGCGCACGCTACCACGCCCAGCTAATTTTTTGATTTGTTGTAGAGATGAGGTCTCGAACCCGTGGGCTCAGGCAATCTACTCACCTCAGCCTCCCAAAGGCACGGGATTACAGGCTGAACCACCGAGCCCGGCTTACTTTAATTTTTTTAAGAGACTAGATCTCACTATGTTGCCTAGGCTGATCTCAGACTCCTGGGCCCAAGCAATCCTCCCATCTCAGTCTCCCAAAGTGCTGAAATTACAGGTGTGAGCCACCACACCTGGCCAGAAATTTTTTTCCTTTCACATTTGTATGTGACTTCATCATCATCAACAATGTGGCAGGTCAAAGGTTGACAGTCTTCTGCTGTAAACAACCTGATGGTTAACATTTTAGGCTTTATGGGTCACACGATCTTGGTCACAGCTACTCAATTCTGCCCTTATAGTTTGAAACTGTTATTGAAAATACATAAGTTGCCAGGTGCAGTGGCTCACACCTATAATCCCAGCATTTTGGGAAGCTGAGGTGAGAAGACTGCTTAACCCCAAGGGTTCGAGACTAGCCTGGGCAACTTGGCCAGACCGCATCTCTGCAATAAATCAAAAAATTAGCTGGACATGGTGACACTACCTCTAGTTCCAGCTACTTGGAAGACTGAGATGAAAGGATCGCTGGATCCCAGCAGGTTGAGGCTGTGGTGGCTGTGGGAGTGCCACTGCACTCCAGCCTGGGCATCAGAGTAAGACTCCAGCTGAAGTCTTAAATAATTAAAAAAAGTAGCAGGGCATGGTGGCATACACCTGTGGTTCCAGCTACTTGGAAGACTGAGGCAGAAGGATCATCTGAGCCTAGTAGGTCGAGGCTGGTAGCCATGAGCATGCCACTGAACTCCTGCCTGGGCAACAAAGTGAGACTCCAACTCAAAAAAAAAATACATACACAAGTGGAATGACTGTGTTTCTATAAAACTTTATTTATAAATCAGCCGGGCATAGTAGTACACGCCTGTAATTCCGGCTACTTGGAAGGCTGAGGCGGAAGGATCACTGGAGCCCAGCAGGTCGAGGCTGCAGTGGCCAGGAGCAGCCACTGCACTCTAGTCTGGGCAACAGAATGAGACTCTAACTCAAAAAAAACTTTATGAGGGTGCCTGCCAGAGACCAGCTCCAGCTGGGTTCAGGGTACCCCAAAGGTGGAGAAGGCGTCGGTGATTGGGGGGAAGAAGAAAGAGAGAAAGAGAAAGAGAAAGACACTGGACTCCAGTCTAGTGCAGAAGCCGTTTATTGGGAATTACAGTGGGTCTTTTATACACAGTCGGGTGTGTGAGGGGCGTTCCCCACCCACCGGATGTTCTTTCAGGTATAATCCCATAACCTAATCCATGAAACCTTAATCCATGATTCCCTTTAAACCGTTTTCGTACTGCCTATAAACCCTTTTCATATTGCCTATAAACCCTTTTCGTACTAATAGCAAGCTAAACAATTCTATAGAGACTTAAGTACTTACTTTACAAACTAAAGTGGCCCATCCCAGAATGTTTGGAATGTGGCCCAGTCCAAAGTTCACAGTGGGCTACCTGCAAGTAACCCAGCTACATTCTTTCAATAAAATGGCTGTCTTCTAAAACTATATTCTACAATTTACACCTTATTCAACTTCAATAAATCCTAAGATCATGACCCAGAAGCCTGTGACCAATACTAAGGCTCTTAGATGTGACCTGAGTTTGAATTGTAAGTTGTGTGAAAGCCAAAACTGCAGTTTGTGGAAGAATGGGAGCAATGAGCTTCTAAAGTTAGCTTGTGTTCATCCCGGTCTCAGAGTTTTTATGTTTTGAGCTCACAGGAGCTTAATCTGGTTATTGCTGAGTAGAAAGGGGGAGGAAATGGGGTCAATAGCTCCTGAACGCATCCTGGCGGTCTCGGGGTCAACAGCCATTCCTGATCCCTTACGCTCAGTGGACCTCCATGGCTGGCTCCCAACAGGTGCCTGAATGAAGCATATTTGTATACCTAACCCTTAACTGTACCCCACAATATCATAATTAAAAATATTGATTATAAAAAAAAACTGGAAAAAAACCCAAACTTTATTTATGGGCTGAGCATGGTGGCTCATGCCTATAATCCTTGCATTTTGGGAGACCGAGGTGAGAGGATTGCCCGAGCCCACGGGTTCGAGACCAGCCTGGGCAACATGGTGAGCCCTCGTTTCTACAATAAATCAAAAATTAGCCAGGTGTGGTAGTGTGCACTTGTAGTTCCAGTTACTTGGAAGGCTGAGATGGAAGGATCGGCAGAGTCCAGCAGGTCAACACTGGGGTGGCTGTGAGCACCCCAGCCCGGGCAATGGAGTGAGACTCCAACTCAAAAAAATAATAATAATAATAATTACAACACAACAATCATAGCTTTTGTTTTTCCTACCTATGTGCCAAGTATTGAAATAAATGGATTTTGGACATTATCTCATTTAGTTCCCAAAAGAGCCCTATGAAGTTCACATTTGTTCCCTGGTCTTTCAGATGCAAAAGTTGAGACTCAACGAGGTTAAGTAACTGAGTGACCTTGAACACTGGTTTGAACTGCATGGGTCTTTTTCAACCAAATGCAGACAGAAAATACAGTATTTGTGGGATGTGGAGCCCACGTAAACAGAGGGTCAACTTTTCACATATGTGGGCTCTGCAGGGCTGACTGTGGACCTTGAATATGGGGGGCTTTTGGTATACATGGGGGTTCTGGAACCAATCCCCCACGTATTCTTAGGGATGTAGATAGCAAGGAAGTGGTACCATTGGAATTTGAAATCTTTTTCTTTTTTTTAATTTTTTTTGAGTTGGAGTCTCACTCAGTCGCCCAGACTGGAGTGCCACCGCAGCCTCGACCTGCTGGGCTCCGGCGATCCTTCCGCCTCAGCCTTCCAAGTAGCCAGAACTACAGGCGTGCACTACCACGCCCGGCTAATTTTTTTGATTTATTGTAAAGATGAGGTCTCGCCAAGTTGCCCAGACGGGTCTCGAACCCGCGGGCTCAGGCAATCCGCTCACCTCAGCCTCCCAAAGGCGTGGGATTACAGGCTGAGCCACCGAGCCCGGCTTCTTTTTTTTTAGTTGGAGTCTCATTCTGTTGCCCAAACTAGAGTGCAGGGCACACTCCTGGCCCCTGCAGCCTTGACCTGCTGGGTTTAGGTGATCCTTCTACCTCAGCCTTCCAAGTAGCTGGAACTACACATGCTTGCCACCATGTCTGACTAGTTTTTTATTTACTTATTATAGAGACGAGGTCTCACCAAGTTGCCCAGCCTGATCTCAAACACCCGGGCTCAGGCAATCCTCTCGCCTCAGCCTTCCAAATTGCTGAGATTACAGGCTGAGCCACCATGCCCGGCCTGCTGGTGTTATTAATCTTGCCATAATGACTGTTGTTTGAGCATTCATGTAATGTCTACCCCTTAGAGTGGTCTAACTCATTCAGTGACGTGAGTCCTTTTAGCAGACAGTTTGATGAATATTTTTCAGTGTACCCTCCCCTTAGACCCTGAGGAGGTTCCTAACTTGCCTAAGTTCTCCTAGCTCTCTAGAATGATTTCAAATTCCCTGACCCTGGAGTTCTCTCTCCAGTCTCAAAGACACCCAAAGGATCTTTAAATATGTTGGTTATTGAGACCAAAGAATTTCCAAGCCAGGAGACAAATCCCAGCTCTGGCTTCCCGACTCCCTTTTCTACATCGCCTTCCTGGGTCATCCTTTCCCCATGGCTGCATGAAATAGATTGAATCAAATGGGCCCCATCAAGCTGACTGATTCTCCCCGCTGGGGCCAGGAGCTGCCTGACTGCAGCGTCAGCTGGAATCAGACAGAGGTCAGAGCCCTGGGCTCCTCCTTCTAAAAAACAGTCTTCCAAGGTCACAGAGAGACTGAAGAACAGGACAAACACAGGTGAGTGTCCTTGAGGATGCATAATTATTTTCTCTGGATACAGAAAGCGGCATAATAAGGGAAAAGGCACCATTTCTTGGCCTGAACTTTGTTTAAAGGGACAAAGAAGAATCCAGAGTCTTGGATCGAACCTCTCTTCTTAGAGCAAGGTGACCTCTATGAACAGGGAGGTCCTGCAGAGACTGGCTACAGGGTCCTGGACCTCTCCCCAGCCCAGCACAAACAGAAAAGCGAGTGAATGGTTATGGCTCTGCTGAACACTAGAGTGTACCACCGACTTTCCACACACAAGTGCACCACATACCCCTATGAGGTGGATCATATTACCACCATGGCATCCATTTTTGGATGAAGAAACTGATTGTAGCAGAAGCGAGGTTAACTTGCCCTAGGTTCACTCAGCTCCTTCGTGGAAGGATAAGGATTTAAATTCAGAGTGAGGTTCCAATCAGTGGTCCCTCACTGAAAAAATTAAAATTTTACTTATTTAAACATCTATTTATTTTTTTGAGTTGGAGTCTCACTCTGTCGCTCAGACTGGAGTGCAGTGGCCGCTCCCGCCACCGCAGCCTCGACCTGCTGGGCTCCGGCGATCCTTCCCCCTCAGCCTTCCGAGTAGCTGGAATTACAGGCACGCGCTACCACGCCTGGCTTTTTTTTTTTAATTTATTGTAGAGATGAGGTCTCACTGCCCAGGCGGGTCTCGAACCCGCGGGCTCAGGCAATCCACTCACCTCAGCCTCCCAAAGGCACGGGATTACAGGCTGAGCCACCGAGCCCGCTGCTAATTTTTAATTTATTGTAGAGATGAGGTCTCACCAAGTTGGCTAGGCGGGTCTCAAACCCGCGGGCTCAGGCAATCCACTCACCTCAGCAAACATTTCATTTTTATTTTTATTTTTTTTAGAGACGGGATCTTGCTCTGCCACTTATTCTGGGGTACAGTGTTACAATCATAGTTCACTGCAGCCTCAAACTCCTGGGCTCAAGCCATCCTTCTGCCTCAGCCTCCAAGGAGCTAGGATTACAGGCGCGCACCATCAGGCCTAGCTAATTTTTTAACTTTTTAGATGAGACAGGGTCTCATTATGTTAACCAGGTTGATCTCAAATTCTTGGCCTCAAGCAATCCTCTTGAAAAAATAAAACTTTTTAAAAAATCCAGAATGGACAGGCTTCAGGGTCTATGCTCTTGGATGGTGTTGCTGCTATAATTTTGCTTTGTCTTTCTGTGTGTGTGTTTTTGAGTTGGAGTCTCACTCTGTCACTCAGGCTGGAGTGCAATGGCATGCTCATGGCCACCGCAGCCTAGATCTGCGGGGCTCAGGTGATCCTTCCGCCTCAGCCTTCCAAGTAACTGGAACCACAGGCCCCCACGACCACGCCTAGCTAATTTTTTTTTTTTTAGAAAGCAGGATTTATTGAGAGGACTGAAAAGCTCCCACAGTGGGAGGGGACCCAAAGAGGTTGCCTTAGCCGGGCTCGGTGGCTCAGCCTGTAATCCTGCGCTTTGGGAAGCTGAGGTGAGTAGATTGCCTGAGCCCGCAGGTTCGAGACCTGCCTGGGCAACTTGACGAGACCTCATCTCTACAATAAATCAAAAACTAGCTGGGCGTAGTAGTGCTCGCCTGTAGTTCCAGCTACTTGGAAGGCTGAGGCGGAAGGATCGCCGGAGCCCAGCAGGTCGAGGCTGCGGTACTGCCCTCCAATCTGGGCGACAAAGTGAGACTCCAACTCAAAAAAAAAAAAGAGGTTGCCTTAATTTTTGTATTTCTTGTAGAGACGAGGCCTCATCAAGTTGCCCAGGCTGGTCTTCAACCCCTGGGTTCAGGCAATCCTCTTGCCTCTGCCTCCCAAAGTGCTGGGATTACAGGCGTGAGCCACCATGTCCAGCCTATTTTGCTTTGTCTTTAACTTTTTTTATTTTGAAGTAATTTTAGATTTATAAGAAAGTTGCAAAAACAGCACAGAGGATTCCTGTTTGTCCTTCACCTAGACTTCCTAATGTTAAGTATTACAGAGACTTAGCCGGGCGTGGTGGTGCGTGCCTGTAGTTCCAGCTACTTGGAAGGTTGAGGTGAAAGGATCCCCTGAGCCCAGCAGACTGAGGCTGCAGTGGCTGTGAGTGTGCCACTGCACTCCAGCCTGGGTGGCAGTGAGACTCCAACTCAAAAAAAAATAAAATCTTGTTGGGCTCGGTGGCTCAGCCTGTAATCCCGCACCTTTGGGAGGCTGAGGTGAGTGGATTGCCTGAGCCCACGGGTTCGAGACCCGCCTGGGCAGCGAAACCTCATCTCTACAATAAATCAAAAAATCAGCCGGGCGTGGTAGCGCATGCCTGTAATTCCGGCTACTTGGAAGGCTGAGGCGGAAGGATCGCCGGAGCCCAGAGGTCGAGGCTGTGGTGGCCGGGAGCGGCCACTGCCCTCCAGTCTGGGCGACAGAGTGAGACTCCAACTCAAAAAGAAAAAAAATCTTGTAGAACTGTACCACAATAATCACAACCAGGGACATAGCATTGGGACAATCCACTGCTGACCTTATTTATTTTTCACCCATTTTTCCACTAATGTCTTTTTCCACTCTCTGGGAGAAAAGCCATTTCTTCTGCCCCCTTATGATCAGTGCCCAGAGAACCTGTGCATTAAACTGACAAAAGACAGATTCGCAAGAAAGAATTTTTATTTCCTTATAGGTGAATCTATGTAGGACTTCACAAAAAAATGTGGCTCAAAGGAGTGGTTAGAATTTGTGGCTTATCCACCTTCTTAATAAGTGAAGGGGAAGGGAAGGAACATTTTGGAAAGATAGACGGGCCCTTTGGATAGTAGATGGGAGATAAGAGAGATTTCGTGACAGAAGATTGCAGTTGCTTCCAGGACGGGGATTTATGACAACTGAATTCTTTGGCATTCTTCTGGGAGGCTCTGCTTTTAGGCAGATAAGGGGTTTAGAAACTCAAATACCCCGGCTCAAATTAATCTTTATGCTCCAATGGCTTGTTGTGGGGCCCTTTCCCCCTCTAGGACCCAATTAGGACCCCACCTTGCTTTTAGTTATGTCTACTTGGTCTCCTCCAATTCGTGATGGTTTCTCTATCTTCCTTCATTTTTCAGGAATTCAGTGTTTTAGAGGATTATTGATCTGCTATTTTGTAGTGTGTCCCTTAATTTATTGTTTTCTCATGATTAGGTTGAAGTTTTTTGTTTTTTTTGAGTCGGCGTCTCAAACTGTTGCCCAGGCTGGAGGGCAGTGGCACGCTCATGGCCACCACAGCCTCAACCTGCTGGGCTCAGGGGATCCTTCCACCTCAGCCTTCCAAGTAGCCAGAACTACAAGCATGCAACACCATGCCTGGCTGATTTTTCAATTTACTGTAAAGATGAGGTCTCGCTAAGTTGCCCAGGCTGGTCTCAAACCCGTGGGCTAAGGCAATCCTCTCACCTCAGCCTCCCAAAGTGCTGGGATTATAGACATGAGCCCCTGCACCCGATTTGAAGTTATTAAACACTTACTAGCTTGACCAGGCATGGTGGCTCATGCCTGCAATTCCAACATTTTGGGAGGTTGAGGTGGGAGGATCACTTGTGCCCAGGAGTTTGAAACCAACCTTGGCAACATAGCAAGACCTCATCTCTATAAATAAATGTTTAAAAAATTGCACCGGGCTCGTGGCTCACACCTGTAATTCAAGCACTTTGGGAGAGGCAAGAGGATTGCCTGAGCCCGTGGGTTCAAGACCAACCCGGGCAACAATGATGAGACCTCATCTCTACAATACATAAAAAAATTAGCTGGGTGGGGTAGCACACGCCTGTAGTTCTGGCTACTTGGGAGGCTGAGGAGGAAGGATCTGTCTGAACCCAGCAGGTCGAAGCTAGGGTGGCTGTGAGCATGCCACTGCACTCCAGCCTGGGCGACGGAGTGAGACTATGACTCGGAAAAAAAAAAAAAGGAGTTCATTCACTTTCCAAAGGAGAAAAGGGGACAGATGTTTGAAGGAAGCATTGGCCCAAAATGCTTAGGGCCAGGGGTTTAAAGGTTTTTCAGAAGGGTAGCAAACATTCTCGGGCAAGATAACAAGAGAGAGCTAGCACCATAATGACAGTTCTGTTTGTCATATCTCTGGCAACCAGATTTTTTTTTTTTTGAGTTGGAGTCTCACTCCATCACCGTACAGTGACACATACTCTCACAGCCACCCCAGCATTGACTTTTGGGCTGCAGCGATCCTTCCGCCTCAGCCTTCCAAGTAACTGGGACTATTCAGGCGCCTGCCACCACACCCGGCTAATTTTTGATTTATTGTAGAGACAAGGTCTCACCAAGTTGCCCGGGCTGGTCTCAAACCCGCAGACTAAGGCAATCCACTCACCTCAGCCTCCCAAAGAACTGGGATGACAGGCTGAGCCACCGAGCCCATCTAGCACAGATTTATGGTGACCAAATTGATGGGTAGTCAGTCACGTAGACAAAGACTGGGCCAGTAGCTGGAAGACAAATTCTTGGAACAAAGATGTTAATGAAACTTTCCAGGGGACCAGGAGAACTGGTTATTCTTTTAGTTCATGATTATTGCTGTGCTTTCAACACTGGCCTGAGTACATGAGCCAATGCTGGCCTGTTCAAGATGACCAAGGTAACTCCACTTTGGCTTCGTCCTTTCAATTGTTATTTGTTATGATTATTCTACCACCAGACATTTACGAAGCTCTGGTTATGTGCCAGTCATGGTGCTCATTGCTCACCACAAAGTCTCTTTTCTCATAGCAGCAGATTGGTATTCCCACTCTCCCCACTTCACAGATGAGAAGGCTGCAGCTCTCTTGTTTAGTTTTGTTTTTGAGTTGGGGTCTAACTCTATCACCCAGGCTGGAGTGCAGTGGCACAATCACAGATCACCACAACCTTGACCGCCTGTGCTCAGATGACCCTTCCACCTCAGCCTCCTAAGTAGCTGGGACTACAGGTGCATGCCACCACCCTCAGCTAATTTTTTAAATTTATTGTAGAGATGAGGTCTCGTTATGTTGTCCAGGTTGGTCTGGAACTCTTAGGCTCAAGTAATCCTCCTGCCTCAGCTTCCCAAAGTGCTGGGATTACAGGTGTGAGCCACCACACCCAGCCCTGAGATTCAACTAGATTAAGTGATTTACGAAAGGTACCCGGGAGGCAGGGCACAGTGTCTCATGTCTTAATCCCAGCACTTTGAGAGGCAGAGGCTAGAGGATTGCCTGAGCCCAGGGGTTCAAGACCAGCCTGGGCAACTTGAGGAGACCTCATCTCTACAAGAAATCAAACAGGCTGGGCTCGGTGGCTCAGCCTGTAATCCCAGCACTTTTGGAGGCCGAGGTGAGTGGATTGCCTGAGCCCGCGGGTTCAAGACCTGCCTGGGCAACTTGGTGACAATAAATCAAAAATTAGCCGGGTGTGGTAGCGTGCAATAAATCAAAAATTAGCCGGGTATGGTAGCATGCACGTGTGGTAGCATGCACCTGTAGTTCCAGCTACTTGGAAGGCTGAGGCAGAAGGATCGCTGGAGCCCAGCAGGTAGAGGCTGCGGTGGCCGGGAGTGGCCACTGCACTCCAGTCTGGGCGACAGAGTGAGACTTCAACTCAAAAAAAAAAAAAAATGTTCATGAGCCCATACTGGCACCAATGATTGGATAAGTAAATTTTACTTTTTTTTTTTTTTTCCAAGTTGGAGTCTCACCCTGTCGCCCAGACTGGAGTGCAGTGGCTGCTCCCGGCCACCACAGCCTTGACCCGCTAGGCTTCAGCGATCCTTCCGCCTCAGCCTCCCAAGTAGCTGGAACTACAGGCGCGCACTACCACACCCAGCTAATTTTTTTTATTTATCGTAGAGATGAGGTCTCACCAACTTGCCCTGGCGAGTCTCGAACCCATGGGCTCAGACAATCCACTCACCTCAGCCTCCCAAAACGAGGGATTACAGGCTGAGCCACTGAGCCTAGCTGGATAAGTAAATTGTTAGGTTAAAAATCCCAGCGGGGCCTCCAAAATGTTAGGTCAGACCTGCTGGGGTGGGGTTGTAAGCCAGTGCTGTGTGAAAGATGCAAAGAATTGTATGGAAGTTACATCAGAAAATATAGTTTATTTAGAAAGTAAATGAGAGAGAGAGGAGATTCACCTCCCAAGGGTAAGGTGGGGGGCCAAAGCTTAGGAAAACATGGCCTGGTCAAAGAACACGTGGCTGGACCATAGCTTAGCAAGGCAATGAGAAATGAAGAGAGACTGATTGACTGATTCACCACCCTAAGGTAGGAGAGGAGGCCAAAGCCAAGAAACATGGCAGCCTTAGCTCAAAGAGCCATGTGAACACACTAGAGTTTAACAAAGCAATGGCAAATGGCTGCTCGAGGTTGAATGCTTTTGAACATTCCCTTTTGATGGGGGCAAGTCGTCAAGGTGATTAGGTCGTGGTCTGCTCCACATAATCAGGAACAGGCAAGTAAGTGCAGGTACTGACTTCAGATCATGGGCAACAAGCAGATGGGTGGGTTAGTCACAAGATCGCTGCCATGGTAATAGGGTCTGTGTCTCCAAGGTCAGGAAGGGTTGATCAGGTTAACTTGTTTACAAAACAAGCTGGGGAAAGATTATAAAGCAGTTATCAATGGCTATATCTGAGAGACTTTGTCCTTGGCTAGTGAATAGAGTGTAAATTAAAGTGAACTGCAGGCTGGGCTCAGTGGCTCAGCCTGTAATCCCAGCACTTTGGGAGGCCGAGGTGAGAGGATTGCCTGAGCCTGCGGGTTTGAGACTCACCCGGCCAACTTGGCGAGACCTGATCTCTACATTAAATCAAAAAATTAGCCAGGCGTGGTAGTGCGCACCTGTAATTCCAGCTACTTGGAAGGCTGTGGCGGAAGGATCGCCGGAGCCCAGCAGGTCGAGGCTGCGGTGGCCGGGAGCGGCCACTGCACTCCAGTCTGGGCGACCGAGTGAGACTCCAACTCAAAAAATTAAAATTAAAATTAAAAAATAAAGTGTACTGCAAGAAAAATATGACAGAGCTAAACAATGTCAAAATGGCTGCTCATTGGCTATATTGACTCCATATTATGTCCTTTCATAAATAAATGGAGGAGAACAGATGTGGAGAAGCACAAGGCACGATTAAGCCAGAAACAGTTGAGAAAATTTGGTAAATTATATTTAGGAGAGGAACCTCAAGGTAAAAATCTACAAATGGGCCGGGCGCGATGGCTCAAGCCTGTAATCCCAGCACTTTGGGAGGCTGAGGTGAGTGGATTGCCTGAGTCCACAGGTTCCAGACCAGTCCGAACAACTTAGTGAGACCTCATCTCTACAATAAATCAAAAAATTATGCCTTGGGAGGCTGAGGTGAGTGGATTGCCTGAACCCGCGGGTTCAAGACCCACCTGGGCAACTTGATGAGACCTCATCTCTACAATAAATCAAAAATTAGCCGGGCGTGGTAGCGCGCGCCTGTAGTTCAGCTACTTGGAAGGCTGAGGTGGAAGGATCACCGGAGCCCAGCAGGTCGAGGCTGCGGTGGCGGGGAGCGGCCACTGCACTCCAGTCTGGGTGACAGAATGAGACTCTGACTCAAAAAAAAAAATTAGCCCCGTGCCTGTAGTTTCAGCTACTTGGAAGGCTGAGGCGGAAGGATCACAGCATGTTGGCACTGGGGTGGCCATGAGCGTGCCAGTGCACAACAGCCTGGGTGATGGAGTGAGACTCCAACTCAATAAAAAAAAAATCTACAAATGAACTTCCTGATAACAGCAGGGAGCTATAGAGGCTAGAGGGTCAGCTACAAAACATTTGCTGTTGGTTCCACCGCCAACAAAGAAAGTAGTTAACAAATCATTGTTAGTTCCTGGTTTCACCCAAACCAAAAGGCAATCAACTATTGCTATTAACTAACCTGATCTTTTTTTTTTTTTGAGTTGGAGTTTCACTCTGTCGCCCAGACTGGAGTGCAGTGGCTGCCCCCGGCCACGGCAGCCTCGACCCGTTGGGCTCCGGCGATCCTTTCGCCTCAGCCTTCCGAGTAGCCGGAATTACAGGTGTGCGCTACCACGCCCGGCTGATTTTTTGATTTATTGTAGAGATGTGGTCTCGCCAAGTTGCCCAGCCAGGTCTCGAAACCACGGGCTCAGGCAATCCACTCACCGCAACCTCCCAAGGCGCGGGATTACAGGCTGAACCACCGAGCCCGGCTAACCTAATCTTAAAGAAACAAGATAACCACCATCAGCAGGCCACTTCACAAACCTCTGGAAATTTCCTTTTTGTAGATAATCCCCAAAGACAATTTCCCCAGGCCCACACTGAACTCCCGATATAGTTTTTTTTTTTTTGAGTTGGAGTCTCACTCTGTCGCCCAGGCTGGAGTGCAGTGGCCACTCCCGGCCACCGCAGTCTCGACCTGCTGGGCTGAGGCAATCTTTCCACCTTCCAAGTAGCCGAAACTATAGGCGCATGCTACCATATCCGGCTAATTTTTTTTTTTTTTTAGTTTAGTGTAGATATGAGGTCTTACCATGTTGCGCAGGCTGGTCTCGAACCCATGGACTCAGGCAATCCTCTGGACTTGGCCTCCCAAAGTGCTGGGATTATAAGCTTGAGTCACTGCACCCAGCCCCATATAGTCTTATAAATACCACTGTCTAGCTCCTGCCTCTTGACAGACAGCATTCTCAGCTTCCTCTGCCTGTTGTGCCCTTCACAGCATATCTTCCCTTTAATAAATCTACCTTTCCAAATTAATAACTGCTTTGGTGAATACTTTTAGTCTCGCAACTAGGCCACACTCAGCCTGCCACATAGGACAATTGACATCTTTCTCATGCAGGAGAATTCCAATAATTTATGCAGATAGATACTCTGCCCTCAAGGAGGTGGAGCCTGGGTGAGGTGGCTCATGCCTGTCATTCTAGCATTTTGGGAGTCAGAGGCTGGAGAATTGCTTGAGGCCAGGAGTTTGGGACCAGCCTGGGCGACATAGCAAGACCCCATCACAACAAAAAAAATTAAAAATTAACTGGTATGATGGTGGTTGCCTTCAGTCCTAGCTACACAGGAGGCTGAGGCACGAGGATCACTTGAGTCTAGGAGTTTGAGGCTGCAGTGAGCTAGGAGCATGCCACTGCACTCCAGCCTGGGCAACAGCGAAAACCTGTCTCTCAAATTTTTTTAAAAAGAGGTGGAGAACTATTCTCCATGCCTTGGGAAGGGAGGGAAACAGCGGTTATAAACCTTATAAACACGACCTCAGCCAGGGGATCAGGGTCAACATCAACCACAATAAGTCATGTCACGAGTATGATGTGATAAAAATGGCATTTTACCTCTATTATCTTCCAAAACTCACAACCTCAGTCTAATCATGAGAAAAATATCAGACAAATCCCAACAGAGGAACATTCTACAAACTTCCTGACCAGTACTTCTCAAAACTGTCATCAAAAACAAAAAAGCATTTTGAGAAATGGTGACAGCCAATAGCACCCTGAGGAGACATGACAACTCAATGTAATTGGTATCCTGAATAGGTTCCTGGAACAGAAAAGTGTCACTAGGTAAAAACTAAGGAACCAGGAATAAAGTATGGACTTCAATTAACAATGCATCAATATTCATTCATCAATTGTAACAAATGTACCCTATTTATGTAAAATAATAATAGGGGAAGTAGTGCAGAACACGCTGGGGGGTCTCTCCTACCTTCACAGATTGCCTCTAAAGCTAAAACTATTCCTAAAAAATTTAGTGGCCGGGTGTGGTGGCTCACGCCTGTAATCCCAGCACTTTGCAAGGTGGAGGTGTAGTGGGAAGACAGAGAGGCCGTGACACCAAGGCTATTATAGGAAATGGCAATTTTATTTATGCCAGTGGACTCGGCCGGCTAACACTCCCAGGCTGAGCACCCTGGAAAGGAAGGAGAGGAGTCTTACACCTGTGTTTAGGTAAGGGAGGGGGGTTGTGTTGAGCGATTACACATTTTCTTTGGAATTCACAAGGTTGTACTCAGCAAAATCAGATTTTCAAAGAACAAATGGTTTCCAGGAAATACAGATTGAGTAGGGACTGTTAACTGATAATTTCAAAAAGACAATTTGGGTAAGTTTGTGAATTAGTCACTCTTTTGCATTTCCATGAAAGCCATCAGTCTTTGGCTATTTGGTTTTTTCAAACAGAACCAGTCTGGCTGGTTTTCAGAGCCTGCCAATTGACTTTCAAAAGGAATAATTTTAACTGCTATCAGCCTCTTTTCTGCCACAGAGGTGTGAGGATTGCCTGAGCCCAGGGGTTCGAGACCACCTGGGCAGCTTGGTGAGCCCTCATCTCTACAACAAATCAAAACAATGTAGCCGGGCATGGTGGTGCAGGCCTGTAATTCCAGCTACTTGGAAGGCTGAGGCGGAAGAATCATCTGAGCCCAGTAGGTTAAGGCTGCAGAGGCTGTGAGCGTGCCACTGCACTCCAGCCCAGGTGACTAAGACTCCAACTCAAAAAATAATAATTTTCAAAATAGGCCGGTTACGGTGACTCAAACCAGTAATCCCAGCACTTTGGGAGGTGAGGGGAGGGATTGCCTGAGCCCACAGGTTTGAGAACTTGGTAACTTGGCGAGGTAACTTGGCGAGACCTCATTGCTACAAAAAAGAAATTAAAAAATTACCCGGGTGTGGCAGTGGGCGCCTGACGTTCCTGCTACTTGGAAGGTTGAGGCGAAAGGATCGCCGGAACCCAGAAGGTTGACCCTGGGGTGGGCATGAGCGTGCCCTGCACTTCAGTCAGAACAATGGAATGAGACTCCAACTCAAAAATAAATAAGTAAATAAATAAATAAATAAAATTAAAAAGAATAAAAACACAAACAAAAAAATTGGCCTTTTTTTAAAAAATCAAAGTCTCACTCTGTCGCCCAGGATAGAGTGCAGTGGCATGGCTTACTGAAGCCTCAACCTCCTGGGCTCAGCAACCTGCCACCTCAGCCTCCCAACTAGCTGAGATTACAGTCACGTGCCACCACAGTCAGCTAATTTTTCATATTTTTTTTTAGAGACGGCTCGCTAGGGTAAACTTCTGGGCTCAAGCAATCCTCCTTCGGCCCCCAAAAGGGTAGGTTTAAGGGATTAGAAGCTCCTGGCTAAAAATTAATTTTTGAATCTCTAAAAAGATACCAGTAATGTAAACTATTTCTTAAACTATTTGCATTCAAAAAGGAGCTTCAGAATAGACCCCATGAATAAAATATTGCAAAAGCTGCAGAGAAATTGATTTCTCTAGAGAGTCAGAAAATAATACCCAGCCCGGGTCGGTGGGGCAGCCTGTAATCCCCGCCTTTGGGGGGTGAGGGGAGTGGATTGCCTGAGCCCCTGGTTCGAGACCCCCTGGGCACGAGACCCCATCTCTAAAAATAAAAAATCAGCCGGCGTGGTACACATCCTGTAAACCGGCTACTCGGAAGGCTGAGGCGGAAGGATCGCCGGGGCCCAGCAGGGCGAGGCTGCGGGGGCCGGAGCGGCCACGCACTCCAGTCTGGGGGCAGAGTGGGCTCAACTCGGAAAAAAAAAAAAAAAAATACCCAGTATCTATTCAGTGAGAGGAGGGATCATAGGAGGAAAGTGCTGAGGGGAGGGAAATTATTCCAATCCATCTCCTGCTGCACAAACCATAAACATAAAAATGAAACTATGCCATGAATCTCTCTTTGAGAAAGGGCAGGTGATCAATGGCTTACATCTAGCTTCCCTGCCCTGCTGAGGTGTCATTCTTTCCAACAGAGGAAAATGACAAAGACATCCTCTCGGGAACTACCAAATTGAGTTTGACTGCTAGTCAATGTGTTGAGCAGTTGTTATATGTCATTTCTTCTCCAG
>JAPVLO010003427.1:0-22712 GCA_027257055.1 Cephalopachus bancanus | reverse complement strand
TTTTATAATGGGGTTGTTTGTTTTTTTCTTTTCAGCACGTTTGAGTTCCTTATAGATCCAGGATGTTAAGCCTTTGTCGGACCTGGAGTTGGTAAATACTTTTTCCAAGTCTGTGGGCTGTCTCCCTGCTCTCTTGATGGTTTCTTTGGCTTTGCAGAAGCTTGTCAGTTTAATACGGTCCCACTTGTCTATTTTCTCTCTTATGAGCTGTGGGTTTTGGGTTTTGTTCAGGAATTGGATGCCAGTTCCGATTTCCATGAGGGTTTTTCCTTCATTTTCTAAGGTTCTTATGGTTTGAGGTTTTACATTTAGGTCTCTGATCCATTTGGAATTAACCTTTGTGCATGGGGATAGATAGGGGTCCTGTTTCAATCTTCTGCATGTGGTCAGCCAGTTTTCCCAGCACCATTTACTGAATAGGTTCTCCTCTCCCCAGTGGTAGGTGGTGGAGGCTTTGTCAAAGATGAGTTGGTTGAGAAATTGAGATTTTGCTTCTGAAATCTCACTTCTATTCCATTGATCTATATGCCTGTTCCTATACCAATACCAAGCTGTTTTGATGATTGTAGCTTTATAGTAAAGTTTGAAGTCTGGTAGTGTGATACCACCTGCTTTGTTTTTTTTGCTGAGGTTTGTTCTGGCTATTCTTGGACGTTTGTGTTTCCATATGAATTCCTGCATTGTTTTTTCTAGGTCTGAGAAGAATGTTGCTGGCAATGTGATGGGTATTGCATTGAATTTGTAGATTGCCTTAGGTAAGATGGACATCTTCACAATGTTGATTCTTCCGATCCATGAGCACGGGATATTTTTCCACTTGTTTGTGTCAACTTTGATTTCTTTGAGCAGTGTTTTGTAGTTTTCCTTGAAAAGGTCTTTCACATCTCTGGTTAGGAAGATGCCAAGGTATTTCATTTTTTTTGTGGCTATTGTGAATGGAATTGTGTTTTTTATTTGGGTTTCTGTTTGTTTATTATTGGTGTAGAGAAATGCGATTGTCTTTTGTACATTTATTTTGCATCCTGAGACTTTGCCAAAGGTCTTTATCAGTGTAAGGAGGTTTTTGACAGATTCTCTTGGGTTTTCAAGGTATACAATCATGTCGTCTGCAAAGAGAGATAACTTGACTTCCTCTTTTCCTATTTGGACACCCCTGATTGCCTTCTCTTCTCTGATTGCTTGAGCCAGGACTTCCAATACCATGTTGAACAGGACGGGTGAGAGTGGGCATCCTTGTCTTGTTCCAGTTTTCAGGGGAAATGGTTCTAATTTTTGTCCATTTAGGAGTATGCTTGCTGTGGGTTTCTCGTAGATGGCTTTTACTATTTTGAGTTATGTTCCCGTATGCCTAGATGTTCAAGGGTTTTTATCAAGAAGGGGTGCTGGATTTTATCAAAAGTTTTTTCTGCATCTAATGATATAATCATGTGGTTTTTGTTTTGACATCTGTTGATGTATTTAATAACATTTATGGTTTTACGAATGTTGAACCAGCCTTGCATCCCAGGAATGAAGCCTACTTGGTCATGATGGATGATTTTTGAGATATACTGCTGAATCCGGTTTGCTAGGATCTTGTTGAGAATTTTAGCATCTATGGTCATCAAAGATATTGGCCTGTAGTTCTCTTTCTTTGCTGGATCTTTACCTGGCTTGGGTATCAATGTGATGTTGGCTTCGTAAAATGATTTGGGGAGTGTTCCATTTTTTCAATCGCCTGGAATACCTTCAGTAGGATTGGTATCAGCTCCTCCTTAAATGTCTTGTAGAATTCTGCTGGAAAGCCATCTGGTCCAGGGCTTTTTTTTTGTAGGAAGTTTTCTTATTACATAGTCGATTTCCTTGATTGTTATTGGTTTATTTAGGGTCTCAATTTCTTCTTGTTCCAACTTAGGTAGGTTGTGTGACATCAGAAAGTCCTCCATTTCCTTGAGGTTTTCAAGTTTGTTTCCATACAAGTGTACGTAGTAGTCTCTAATGATCTTTTGTATTTCTTCAGGGTCAGATGTGACTTCATCTTTTGTGTTTCTGATTGTGCTTATTTGGTTTTTTTTCTCGTTTTTTCTTGGTCAGTCTAGCTAGGGGACCATCGATCTTGTTTATTCTTTCGAAGAACCAGCTTTTTGTTTCACTGATTTTTTCAATTATCTTTTTGTCTTCTATGTCCTGGATTTGGGCTTTTATTTTGGTGATCTGGATTCTTCTGCTGAAATTAGGGTTTTTGTGGTCTTGCTTTTCCAGCTTCTTTAGGTGGTTTGTTAGGTTGTTAATTTCTGTTCCTTCCATTTTCCTCATGTGTGTTTGTAGGGATATAAATTCCCCTCTTATTACAGCTTTTAAGGCATCCCAGAGATTTTGGTAAGATGTTTCTTCATTTTCATTTGTTTCCAGGTATCTTTTGATCTCTGTTTTGATGTCATCATTGACCCAGGAGTTATTTAGCATCATGCTGTTTAGTGTCCATGTCTTTGTGGGCTTTGGGGGAACTTTGTTGGTGTCAATGTTTATTTTTATTCCACTGTGGTCCGAGAGGGTGCATGGTAGAATTTCAGTCCTTTTAAATTTGCTTATACTTGATTTGTGTCCAATTATGTGGTCGATCTTAGAATATGTTCCATGTGGTGATGAGTAGAATGTGTATTCTGTGGTCTTTGGATGGAGTGTTCTATAGGTATCAATTAAGTCCATTTGGTCCAGAGTCTCATTAAGGTTCCGGATCTCCTTGCTGATTTTTTGTTCTGATGATCTGTCTAGGGTTGTGAGTGGTGTATTAAAGTCCCCAGTTATTATGGTGTTAGAATCAATGTCTTTCTTTAGTTTTCCTAGAAGTTGCTTTATGAATGTTGGCGCACCTATGTTGGGTGCATATATGTTTAGGATAGATATTTCTTGTTGATGGAGTGAACCTTTTATCATTATGTAGTGGCCCTCTGTATCTTTTTTAATTTTTGATAGCTTAAATGGTATTTTGTCTGAAATTAGGATCGCGACTCCTCCTTTCTTTTGTGTTCCATTTGCCTGAAAATTTGTTTCCCATTCTCTTACTTTGAGTCTGTGTATGTCCTTTCTAGTGAGATGGGTCTCTTGAAGGCAGTATATTGTTGCCTGGTGATATTTTATCCATTTTGTCATTCTATGTCTTTTCAGTGGTGTGTTTAGTCCATTCACATTCAGACTAATTATTGAAATGTGAGAGTTCGTCCCTGTCATGGAGTTCTTATTGAGTTGTTGTTCTTCCACTTGGTTTTTTCTTTTTTCTTTTTTGTCTTTCTTTTGGTTTTGGGGTTGGTTCGTGTATATTTTATTCTTTTCCCTATACTCTTGTGAAGAATGTTGTTCTTTTTTCCTTTTCTTCTGTGTTTAGTACTCTCTTAAGTGTTTCATGTAGAGATGGTTTGGTGGCAGCATAAGTTCTTAGGGATTGGATATCTGGGAAAGATTTTAATTCTCCCTCACTGATGAAGCTTAGCTTGGCCGGGTAGGTTATTCTTGGTTGAAACTGTTTATCTTTTAGGACTTTGAAGATAGGGCTCCAAGCTCTCCTAGCCTGCAGGGTTTCTACAGATAAATCTGCTACTATTCTGATTGGTCTTCCATAGTAGGTGATCTGGCCTTTTTCTCTTGCTGCCTTTAGGATTTTTTCTTTTGTGCCTACTTTATTTAGGCGAATTAATATGTGTCTAGGAGTTGGTCTTCTCATTTGTTGTCTTATGGGGGTTCTCTGAATCTCTTGTGTTTGAATTTTTGCATCGCTGATTAGATAAGGGAAGTTTTCTTGAATGATCTCATGGAAAGTTTGTTCCAATGTGGTCTCTGTTTCTCTTTCTGCCTCAGGGAGTCCGATTATTCTTAGGTTAGGCCTCTTAAGGTAGTCACTCATCTCTTAAAGGTTTTGTTCTGTCTTTTTGAGCTTATTTTCTGTGTTTTTAAGAGTTTGGGTTATTTCTATATTTTGGTCCTCAAGCTTTGAGATTCTTTCTTATGCTTGGGTAATTCTGCTTTCCATACTTATCAATTTGTTATTTATTTCATTCACAGTATTCTTTATTACTGTTATCTCAGATATCAGCTCCTTCCTAGTTTCTTCTTGTGTCTCCTCAATTCTTTTTAATCTCTCCATTATTATTTTGATATCTACATTTGCATTTTGAGACCCTTCATTCTGGGGACTTTTCATTGTTTGCATTCCAAAGTCAGTTTTCTCAATGTCTGCTCTCCCAGGCGTCTGGGAGAGAACCATACTCTTCTTTTGGTTTTTCTTCATTTCTGTAGATTTTTCTCCCTCTCCCCCTTTCCCTCCCCCTCTTCAATTCTGTTTTTGAGGGAAGGTGGGGTTGCTTTTATTTCTCTTCTGCAATGACCTGTTCTTCCTTATGAGAGTCTTCTGGTTTTGTTCACTTTTCCCTCTGCTTTACAGTCTGTCTGTTCAGCAGTATGCAGCCTTGGTCCCTAGATTTAAAAAGGGGGCATATAAAAGAGGAAAATAATGGAGGAAGGGGGGTCAATAGGGAGTTAGAAAGAGAGAAGTGCGAGAGGGAAAACAGATATACATACCAACTATCAGGTGAGAGAGAGACACAG
Organism: Cephalopachus bancanus; assembly: GCA_027257055.1. Classification (NCBI taxonomy): domain Eukaryota; kingdom Metazoa; phylum Chordata; class Mammalia; order Primates; family Tarsiidae; genus Cephalopachus; species Cephalopachus bancanus. Next base: position 18,131 of record JAPVLO010003427.1, on the reverse strand, counting down.
GGCCGGGAAGAAGTGAAGAAAGACAGGTAAGAAAGATTCCCTAAAGAATACTGATAGTTACACAGAGACAGGCCAATAAAATCAAGAAACAGTGTAAGTCAGAAGGTAAACACAAAACGTGATCTAAACCAACAGTTTCAATGATAAAATCATAAGTCAAAATAAGCGATCAGACTAGAGTCACTTCTGTGATCTCTGATTCCAGCCTCTCCTTTTTGTTTTTCATTGCAGCGTAGGGGTGGGGCTTTGTCTCCTGTTTCGAGTTGTTGCCTTAGGAACTGAGGTAAAGTTTGTTGATAGGTGGGCGGGGCAATGGAAGTCTCTGCCTGGAGAGTAGCAAGGTAGTTTACCCAGATGTTTTTCTCCACTTGTCTGGGTCCCCCGGTTTGGGGTCTCGCACTGAGTGCCTCAGTCAGGGTGGGCCCGGAGTTCCAGAGCTCCAAAGCTCCAAAGGGCAGGCGGTGTGTGGCGAGAGTGGCTCTGGGCCTCCCACAGGGTACCTCGGCCAGGAAAGGGACCAGAGTCTCTGAGGGGTGGGCGCCCAGAGCCTCCCTGTGTGACCTGTGGTGCCGGGTGTCGGGCTGGAGACAATGGAGCCGGGGAGAGGGCTGGAGGGAGCAGGGACCCAAAACTCCCCCACACGCTGCAATATCTGGCCTTAGGAAATGAGGTAAAGTTTGTTGATAGGTGGGTGGGGCAATGGAAGTCTGCCTGGAGAATGGCAAGGCAGTTTAAACAGATCTGTTTTACTCCGCTTGTCTGGGTCCTCTGGCTTGGGGTCTCATGCTGAGTGCCTCAGCCAGGGTGGACCCGGAGTTCCAGAGCTCCAAAGTTCCAAAGGGAAGGCGTGAGCGGCGAGTGTGGCGCTGGGCCCCCTACAGAGTACTGGAGCCAGGAAAGGGACCGGACAGAGTCTCTGAGGGGCGGGCGCCCAGAGCCTCCCTGTGTGACGGGCGGTGCCGCGTGCCGGGTGTCGGGCTGGAGACAATGCAGCCGGGGAGGGATCTGGAGGGGGCTGGGATCGGAGACTTCCACACACGAGTAGAACAGCAGCAGTGGTGGGGGTGTGCAAAATCTGGCCTTGTGTGGGAAGTTCCCGGGCCTGGCACCAGCACGGTTGGTGGTGGGCTGGGGGATGGGGGAAGAGAAGTAATAGCCTTTTTGGGAACTCATGTTCAGAGAATCTCACCAGTTCACCTATGCCGTTGCTATCTTGCCCCGTCCTCCAATTTTTTTTATTATTAATGATAATACTTAACCAAGATCTCAAATGAGAGAGCTCACCTTATATCACCCACTGTTAATGGAGAAATAACCTAGTGCAACATTTTAAATGAACAATTTGGCAATATTCACAAAGATGCTTACAACTTTCACATCTTTTAACACAGTAATTCTGTTTTTAGAAACTTTTCTAAAGAAATTAGGAGATATATTTGATAATTTATAGTCAAGATTATTCCCAAAACATGAGTTATAGTAGAAAAAAATTATCTGAAGTCTAGGAAATGAATTTTTAGTGAATCGTAAAATATGTTTAATATGAAGCTATTAAAGTTTATGTTTTTGTATAGCATTTAAGTGGGTATGTTTATATATGTACTTATTTATTTTTAATAAGGTGTTATGTGCAAAAGCACATATATATAGACAAAAAAGACTTACAGATTATGAAGCCAAAAGCCAACACTGTCAACTCAGAAGAGCAAGAGCATTCCTCTCACTTTTATTTTTCTTTATACTTTTTTGAAGTAAAAAATAAGTACATATTACTTTTTAAAGTATTTTAAAATGCTTTAAAATAATGCAAAACCAGTAGAAATAAAGACCTGCTTATACATTAGTTTAGAAAATATCTACATTTTCACTTTTTTTGCATTGATAATTCCCTTATTGACATTTGTTTTTATTTTTCCATCAAATCTGGCCATTTTTCTCCCTTATTACATGGGAATGATTTTTGAACACTTGGAAACGTGACTTTCCAACAGAATGGGAACGCACATGAACTGCATTACTTACCCATTGTCTGGAAATTAAGTGCCACCATCTGACAACCTGCATTCCAGAAAAGCTGAGGCATATAGTTGGATGAATCCACACGTGTTCCTTTTGGATATATTCTGCTAAGCTGCATTTTGTTATATCTGGACCATCATGTTAAGTAGTGAATACAATTATAAAAATAATTAGTAGTATTAAGTGAGAAGCTACCTTTCATCTTTCTCCAATGGGGAAATGAAGTTAATATTGATGATCTCATTGGGCTAGCAGGTGAAATATGCAAAAACCTGTCTAAACAAATAGAATAAATCTGTTCTTATCACATAAGCATAACATCACCTTGCAGAGCCTTGTGGGTAAAAACCAATGAAGTAGTAACAAATGGCTGAGTCAAAGTCAATGTAATTTTGTGAAGAGTGTTAAGGACAGACTTAATGATTTAAGAATACACAAGGAGACTGGACAGTGTTAAGTTATAGGAGAGGATGATATTGTGTTTGGCAGAAGTAGATAATATTAACTATTACATATAGCTATTTTTGAAATGTTCTCTACTCATTTTCATAACCTTCTCTGGGCATGCTATTTGCCAAGACTGTGGTAGTCTTTATGATTGATAATGAGGTTGTTATAGCACAGAAGTATCTTACCTTGTTTCATATTTTGGTCCCTATCATCATCAGTTTTGTATCCTAAGAAACTTGTAGCTATTGGACAATGTTATTTCTTTAAAACATGACTGACTAGTTCTTATTACTAAGTTAGGAAGAGTTTAGTTAGGGTTCATAGCTACACAAAATGGAATTAAATCTTTTTTTTTTTTTTGAGTTGGACCAGTCTCACTCTGTCGCCCTGATTGGAGTGCAGTGGCACACTCATGGCTACCCCAGCGTTGACCTGCTGGGCTCTTGTGATCCTTCCTCAGTCTTCCAAGTAGCCGGAACTACAGGCATGTGCTACCGCACCTAGCTAATTTTTGATTTATTGTAGAGATGAGGTCTCGCCAAGTTGTCCGGGTTGGTCTTGAACCCGTGGGCTCAGGTAATCCACATGGCTCAGGCTCCCAAAGTGCTGGGATTACAGACTGAGACTGAGCCAGCTGGAGTTAACTCTTAACTCTGGAACTTGGTAGCTGTATTATCTTAGGCAAGTTATTTCATCTTTCTCTGTTGTAGTTTTATCTATAAAATAGATGCTATAGCCCTACGCCATAGGACTATTTTGAGGATTAAATGAAATAAGACATATAAAAAAGATCTATCATAGTTAATAATGAATGCTAATGCTAATGATTTTTTAGTGTGACTTTACTTATGGCATCTACGTTTGTTTCCTCTTCTACTGTCGATGAGTTTTAAAGGTGAGTTTTATTCTAAGACTTTTTTCATGAAATTGATCACTTTTGGATATTTAGTATTAATTTAATGAAAAACTTGTAAAGTTCTATTTCATTTTATTTTGGTCATGGGTAATAATGAAAAGTTTTTGCTGTCAGTAGCATCAACAAAGTCATTCTTGTTCGGATATATTTATATTCTCATTATCATCATTATGATGAGAATTTAAAAAATAGTTGGACATATATTACATATAAGTGAGGTGCCAAGCCAGGTGTATGTGTGTATGTATATATACACATATATACATATATGTATACACTTTACATATAGGTATTAGATATGTGTGTTACCTATGTTGTACTTAATCCAAAGAGCTAACCATAAAGCTAGAATCATTACTTCTCTTTTATGAATGAGGAAAGTCAGAAACAAACTGCCAAAGGACACAGCTGGATGGTATAAGGGCAACCTTGAATGCTGGGCTTCTTTTCTTCAAGGTCAGTTCTCTTTCCCATAGGCCAGGATACCCCACTCAGTACCATGCATGAGACCTGAAATAACTTATCATTTCCAAGTTAGAGATTTAAGCCATTTTATGCATCTTTTTCCTTATTAAGAAACCAAACAAACAAATAGGACATGACACTATTTGTGCTAATTCAATAGTCATTCGTCAAATCAAGGATACTCTACAAATTCCACCGGAGACTTCGTAAGTTGTTCAAGTCCTTTGGTTTCCACAAAGGAAGACATTTCAAAACTTCTATTTCTTTCTGAGTTAAACAACAAAAGCAACAAAAAAGGAAGGTGAGAAATAAAATTCAATGTTATACATTATAATATTATAAAACACGTGGGCAACTTTTCAGTAAAGTTGAGGGCAATTAATCATCAGTGTAACTTTCATATCCTATTTTTTTTCCAGTGATCTATTTGTCTGTAACATAAACTGAGTCTCATCATTCTTTTTTTTTTTGAGACAGGTCTCACTGTGTCACCCAGGCTGCCATCACAGCTCACCGCAGCCTCAAACTCTTGGGCGTAGGCCATCCTTCTGTCTTTATCTCCTAAATAATTGGGACTGTAGGTGCATGAAACCATTTCTAGCTAGTTTTTCTATTTTTTTGGTAAAGATGGGGTCTTGCTTTGCTGCCTAGGCTAGTCTCAAACTTTTGGCCTCAAGCAATTCTCCCACCTCAGTCTTCCAAGATGCTGGCACTGGAGTCACAAGCCACTATACCTGGCTTGTTTGTTGTCTTTTAAAATATTTACTATTTCAGATCTACTTATGGTTGTGCAATTTAGGGACACAAATGAATTTTAGACAAGTAGAATGTGGCAATGAGAATGGTTTTGTCAAAAGAACAGGGAGGGGCTATGGGGGAATCTTTTGTTCTAAAGCTGTCCAGATTGGTTTCTTGGGGCCATTGTTGGAATTAACTACAGAGACCATGTTTGCGTTAGCTGCCAGCTAGCTCCCTCCTACCCACATTGTCAACTTCTCAGTATGTACAAGTGCTTTCAGTTTGAACAACTAATGTGACATTACAAGTATGGTGTTTCAAAATAGAAGGATCCTTGGAAATTTTCCAGTCTGATGCCCTCATTTTCATAGTAGATATGAAATAAAATAGAGGTCAGAGTGGTGAATGTGCAAAAGGTCTCAATGTTTTGGAACACAAGAAAAACATTAAAAGTAAAATCCAAGCCTCTAGTTAGAGTGAGAGAAACAAAACAAAATTATCTTAGTTTAGAAAAACTGAGAGTCAAACAATATCCACTCTCTTTCCAACTAAAAATCAAATATTATATACAGTATTCAGACAAGTGTCATTCAGAGAGGTTAGACAGCTCTATGTTTTTAAAACTGAATTATCTTTAAGACTTCTTCTCTCATCAGTCTCTCTTCCAAAATTAAGACCTCATTCTTCTTGCTAATTAATTCCAGACTTCTCTCCTCGCCTTCTCCAATTTACTGTAAACCCTGACCTCTCCTATTTAGGTCCACCATATATCTCCTCTCTGCCTCCCTCCCTGCCCCCCACCTTTCTTCAATTGAGGTCTCACTCTGTACCCAGGCTGGAGTGCAGTGGCATGATCACGGCTCCCCACAGCCTCAAACCCTAGGGCTCAAGTGATCTTTCCCCTTCAGTCTCCTGAGTTGCTGGGGCTACAGGTGTGAGCCATCATGGCTGGCTAAGTTTTTGACTTTTTGTAGAGGTGAGGTCTTGCTATATTGCCCAGGCTGGTCTTGAACTCCTGGGCTCAAACAATCCTCTTGCTCTGGTCTCCCAAAGTGCTGGGATTATAGGCATGAGTCACTCTGCCTGGCTCTTAAATCTACTTTCATACAATTTCTTATTTAAGCTTGACTGCTAGTTAAGGCTAGGTCAATATTAATAGGTATTTTGTAAAATGTGTTCAGCATCCTTTTTTTAAAAAGGTGATAACACGACATAATAATATTGAAGGAGAAAAGTGCTTGCTTGTGAGTCTGGCTGTTACTGTCCTTTTCAGGTTCTGAAGAATTTAGACACATCAACTCCTTCTCACACTTGGCTACTTGTCTAAGGAGCTTTATACTAATGAGTTAGGGAAACTCATTTTGTGATCAATGAAAGTTTTACAGTAATATAAAAATAACTATGTAAGGATGTTTCAAATGGAACAACTTGTAAGAAGCATCAGAAATTATTACATCTGTATAAACACGGTGTTGACATCTTTACCTAAGAACTGTATTCGAAGTTGAATTCTTTGCTGTATAGATCTAAACCTGATATGCCACTAAATTAAAACTTTGGAAAATTATAAAAATATAAATAAAAATGTTATGTACAGATGTGGATTTTGATATATCTACAAAGCCATACTTTATAAGAGGTTGCTGCATTTAAACAAAGTTTCAGTTCTTAAGAGCACATCTTTATAAGCAGCCAACAAGCGTCAATGGTTCTTAGTCGAATAGCATCTTACACTGCAAGCAAATATAAAGGCCACTTTCATAAAAGAGCTCTTCTGCTTAAGTAAAGATGATTTTCCCCCCCTGCATCCAGTACAGATATGTAGTTGGATAAAGGGAAAACACCAAGGGAAGTTAATGATATATTCTCCTAAATATATAAAATGTGCCGGACAAATGGAATGTAGGTGAGTTTGTTCTATTTCTAGATATAAGAGTGGGTCTAGTCTCTTCCTACTTCCCTTCTGGGAAATGGGTAGATGGTTAATTTCAACACTTATTATTTATACAGTGAATGAATCCCACTATGTTTTGCAAATAAACAAACAAGTAACATTCTCAGTTAGTGTGGTCATGTGTCTTTCAAGTAGCCATGTATGTCCTGTAGCACTATTAAATATTTTGGGGGAATATCATAGACTACTTTCTCGTATGGTTATCTTAATATATTAAAATTCACGTATAATTTAAATATTTATTAATCAATTATTAATATATTAGTATATATTATTAAAATACGTGTAAACGTGTGTGTGAATATATCATGACAGGCAACCTGCAGATATAATTAAGTCTTCACCAGAATACCTCTACTAAAGGTAAACATTCTTGAATATGATTATGTTGTATTTAAAACATACTAATTATAAGAAAGGGATTAGTAGTAGTGGGAAACTGCCAGGGAAGGAGGGGTGGGATTGGCAGTTGAGGGAAACTGCCACGGGAGGGAAGGGCATACCTCACCAACAAGGGTACCTGCAAAATAAACATTTGTATACCTAACCCTGAATTGTACCCCACATCTTCAAAATAAAAAAAATGAGCATAGATTTTAATGTGATTTGAGAATAGTAAAAAGAATTATAAGGATATATATATATATATATATCATATGCTACATTACGGGTTTTTTTCCAGGGAAAACTTACTTTTTGAAATTTCAAATGACTCGAACTTGACAGGCTGAATATAGTTCACCAAGTTAGACATCTCTTCTGTGGCCATGGCCTCACTCCCAGCGGTTCCCTGGAAGCAGGAATTAAAAAAAAAAAAAAAATCCAGAGTCAGCATTGTGTTATCAAGTGTTATTTTCCCAGGAAAATAATTACATGACTCAAGTGAGCAGAAAACCATCCATCCTCTTCTGAAAGTGATTATTATAAAAAGAAAATCCATTACAGGGGAAAGCAAAGGCAACACTTCACTGTATAAAAGTGAGGGGTGGGGGGTGGAGGAGGGAGGTTAAGTCCTGGGTGTGGTCCCCAGAGCTTCAGCACTCCCAGAGTCTGTTAGAAGTGCAGAATCTCACACAGTTCCTCTGCAGGCCTCTTGCAGCCAGAATCCACATTTTAATAAGACAATTGGAATGCACATTAAAGTTGGAGAAGCACTGAGGCCTAGCGGATCTTCCACATGAGACAGTCCATAGATGATGTCTAAGATTAGTAAGTCAAGAATTCACTGGAACATAAGAAAATTATGATGTAGGTGACTACTAGACAAACTGAAAATTGTCAATAATAATGATAATAAGGCTGCCTTGTGGAAGAGGGTGGGCTGGGCAGATGGCTCTTGCTTTTCTCGTAAACATTTCTCCCTCTGTCCCTTCTTGGTTTCTTTGTGCCTCTTAGACAAGCAGTATAGCACAGGGGTTAATAGCTCAGATTCTATTGGGCACCCATGGACATGCAGAGGGAAATAATGGACACTGGGGACTCTGAAGGGTGGGGTGGGATGAGGGTGAGGGTTGAGAAATTACCCATTGGGTACAACATTCACTAGTCAGGTGATGGATACACTAGAAGCCCAAAGTCCATCACTATGCAATATGTCCATGTAACAAACCTACACAAGTAGCCCCCACGTCTATAAAAAAAAAAATGAAGGAATAAAATAACACAGGCTCTAGATCAAGTCTACCCAATTTTAAATCCCACACACTAGTTAGAAACAGAGCAACCTTGGGCAAGTTGCTTAACTGTTCTGTGACTCAGTTTACTCAGCTGTAAAATTAGGACAGAATCAGTCTGTAGTATATAGGGTTTTGTGGTTAGGAAATGAGTTAATTTATGTGAAAAAGTGTAGAACAGTGCCTGGCATGTTGTAAAATCTCATGCTATGTTCACTATTATTAGCTATGATGTATTACTTTGATAAGGTTTTTTTTTTTTTTTTTGAGTTGGAGTCTCACTCTGTCACCCAGACTGGAGTGCAGTGGCCGCTCCCGGCCACCGCAGACTCGACCTGCTGGGCTCCGGAGATCCTTCCGCCTCAGCCTTCCAAGTAGCTGGAACTACAGGCGCACGCTACCATGCCCAGCTAATTTTTTGATTTATTGTAGAGATGAGGTCTCACCAAGTTGCCAAGGCGGGTCTCGAACCTGCGGGCTCAGGCAATCCACTCACCTTGGCCTCCCAAAGGCGCGGGATTACAGGCTGAGCCACCGAGCCCGGCTTGATAAGGTTTTTAATAAAGAAAAAACCCAATACTGCAGTATTGGTACAAGACAGGCCTCTGAAGACTGATCTAATATTTTCTCTCATTTTTAAAAGAGTGACTGCATAGAGACAAGGTTTCTTTTGAAAACTCGGGTACCAATGAACCAAATATCACACATTCTCACTAGTAAGTGGGGCTTAAACATGAATCACAATAGCTCAAGGGAGGACTTGGGAGTCACAGGACACTGTCACCGGAGGGAGGGGTCATGTAACAACACAAAGGGTACCTGGTCCTAACCCAGGGGATGTGAGGACCAGTTGGAGGCCCAGACTTCACCTGCCTGTAGACTACGTGTGTACTTAGTCCTGACTTGTACCCCACATCTCTATAATAAAGTCGAGTTATAAAATAATTGACACTTGAAGAGCTGAAAAAAATAATAAATCTATTTTTTATTTTCTCACGAAACACATCTAATTTTTGTTGAACTGCTCAGGGTCTCATAGTACTATTCATTGTTACAAGTTATTTTTCTTTCTTTACTTAAATAGTCTCTCACAGACAATTTCTTTCCTCTTTCACCTTCCAACACCTAAAAAATTTTCTCCAGTAAGTTTACTTTCTTTGCCAAAATAAAATTCTGGTACCAATATTTTGACTACATGTCATATGGGGAAATATTCATTTGCAAATGGACTATCCAATCAGTTAGATGGTTTAAAAATGATCAAGAATCACTGATCAAAAATTTTATACCATTAAAATCATTCTCAGACACATATATTTTATCAGGCATCGTAAATAGCTTTCCTCCTAGAAAATAAGTTGAAGTTTAGTGGAAGGACACAATGAGGCAAAGTGTGGACATTAAAAAATATTTGTAAGAGAAAAACTATCAAGGAAGAACAGTTTATTGTTTGTTTTATTTTTGACAAAATTGCAAAACTACAGATACTGAGACAGAGACTCTCCAACGTATTTGAAAGCTGATTCAATGTATACTTTTTCATCAGGACTCCTAAGACAAAATTCTAAAATTTCAACGGACTGATTTGCTTTGGTTCTGTTCAATAAATATATCTGAGCTGGTCAAGTTACTTGGGCTGCTTGAGGTTATGTTACTAGATATCTCTTGTGGCTCCCAAATCAAAACAGTGTAATGAGTGTCATAGTTCTGAACGTTTCTCCAAAGTCCCTATCTTCTCCAGATTTCGGACCATTCCAAATTCTTAAAATTCCTTTAACTGCTTCAAAAACTAAAGCTGACAGTGGGGATGCCATACATTTGCTCTTTTGGCCACTAGATGGCAGCAGATGACCATGGAATGGATCGAAGAGGCTCCGTGGGACCTGGCCAGTTAGCGGAATGTCTCTGTGACCAGAAGTCCTAGGTACTCACCTCATCCATTGAAGATTTTTTACAGTCATCATCATCGTCATCATCGTCACTCTCTGTATCAGCTTCTCCTGTCAAATTTTAATAACAGATCATGATGTCAACATTTGCAGATTTGAAGAACTTATAACCCATTAACAAAAATGGATAAGAGAGTTCCTTGGAAACTGGGCTTTGTTTGCTTTGAATTTTTTTTTTCCAGGCTGGGCACCATGGCTCATACCTGCAGTATCAGCACTTTGGGAGGCCAAGGCGGGAGGATCACTTGGGCCAGGCATTTGAGGGCAGTCTGGGCAACATAGCAAGACCTCGTCTCTATGAAAAAATTAGCTGGATGTGGTAGCACGCGCCTGTAGTCTCAGCTACCTGAGAGGAGGCTGAGGAAGAAGGGTCACCTGAACCCAGGAGGTCGAGGCTGCAGTGAGCCATGATCGTGCCACTGCACTCCAGTCTGGGCAACAGAGTGAGGCATAGATTTAGGAAAAAAATTCTTTTCAGCAATTTAAATTTTATTAGAAAAATTTGTAATAAACTGTTTTCCAAGCCATTGATTCAATTGTGCCTTGGAATAATTTAATCCAATAGATTTGATTTTATTTTATGTTTTATAATTTTATTTTACTTAAGAGTGGTGTCTCACTGTGTTGCCAAGCTTGGTCTTGGACTCCTAGGCGCAAATGATTCTCCCGTCTCAGTCTCCTGAGTAGTTAGGACTACAGGTGAGAGCTACCACACCAGGATGAGTTGCAGAAAATTAGACTGGCATTTTCAATATACATTTCTTTCTTTTTTTTTTTTTGAGTTGTAGTCTCACTCTGTCGTCCAGGCTGGAGTGCAGTGGCACGCTCACGGCGTAGCCAGAACTATAGGTGTGCACTACCACACCTGGCTAATTTTTTAATTTATTGTAGAGACGAGGTCTCGCCAAGTTGCCCGGGCTGGTTTCAAACCTGTGGGCTCAGGCAATCCCCTCACCTCGGCCTCCCAAAGTGCTGGGATTACAGGCTTGAGCCACCACGCCCGGCCCTATAGATTTTTTTCTAAACTGGATTTGTTAATAAATCCATCTAAAATGTCTACATTCTACTATAAATGCATGTCAATATTTTTTCTCTATATCCTTTAAGAAACATGGCATTGCATATAGTTTACTTTCTGTGGTGAATAGATCTACTTTGACACGAGGCCTGACAATTCAGTTTGTGAACTGGCCACCATGCGCTTACATGGATAGCACTGCACAAACAACTCAGTGAAGTTTTATAGCCTTGGTATATCAGTGTCACAGCTGTGTTCGTGTCGATGTGTGTCAGTGTCTTACTGAGTGGCATTCATTACTGTTGTTGCATGCTTTTGTGAGCCATTGTGAGAATGCTGGAGCTTGAATCAAAGTTTGAATTAAAGCAACGAGCAATGAACAAACATTCGCTTGTTAAACTTGACAAGAGTGGAAGGGAAATCAGGGACATATCAGTTCAAGTTTATAGGAATAATGCCATGAAGAAATGGCAGTCTTCAGATGGATTAGATGTTTTTCTGAGGGAAGAGAAAGCATCACTGATGAAGCGTGGTCAGAACCGCCAGTAATGAGCAGAATTGTTGAAAACATTGCAAAAATTCATCAAATTGTGTGTCAAAATTGTCAGTGGACTGTGAGAAGCATAGCAAACCACAGTAAAATCGATAGAGAAATATTTAGGGAAATCTTAACTGAAAATCTTGGCATGAGAAAGGAGGTGTGTGCAAAAATGGTCCCAAAGGAGCTCTTGCATCACAATGTTCCAGCTCACACAGCACAGTCTATGAAGAAGTTTTTAGTCAGTAAACAAATAACTGTATTGGAACACCTCCCTACTCACCTCATCTGACCCCGGTGACTTTTTTCTTTACTCAAAGATAAAGCAAATATTAAAAGGAAGACATTTTGATGAAATTCAGGACAGCAAGGGTAATACGACAGCTCTGTTGGCCATTCCAGAAAAAGAGCTTCAAAACTGCTTTCATGGGTGGACTATGCACTAGCATTGGTGCATAGCTTCCCAAGGGGAGTACTTCGAAGGTGACCATAGTGATATTCAGCAATGAGGTATGAAGCACTTTGTCTAGGATGAGTTTGCAAACTTTACTATCAGACCTCATATTTGCACTCTCTCTCTTGGGGTCTCTAAGACCCCCCAAACAGATACACTATTCCTCTTCTATCTTTCCCTCCTTTCCCAAGTCCTGACTCTTCCATGCAATGCCTGGCTGGCACATAGCTCAGCGTCAACCTTTTCCAAGAGAACCTCACAAAAGTCAAAGATGTCAGGAGCTGGAGCAGGCACTGTGTGATCTTTGGTAGCACTACTGAGTACACCAAGACGGCAAAGGGGCAACCGTCTCCTCTGATGTGTCTGCAAGTTTATTTGATGGAGGCATTGACATCTCAGCAATGCCTGTATGTTAGAAAATGGTGACAGTCTGTTGAAAAGAGCAGGATAAAATGGGTGAACCTTTAAAAATCATTATGCTTAAAAAAGTCTACCTCCACCAGAAATAATTCAGCATCATATTTAGCCAATAGTCAGTGATTTCAATGGATTGTTTTTGGTTTTTTCCCCCAGAAGACTGAGTGGACATTTCTGTTAGGTTAAATATCCACACTAGTATAAAGCATTACTTCATCCATAGTTCTGGGCTTTAGTCGACCCAGTAATAATATTAGTTATGTCAAAAGATTTTCAAGTAAAAAAGTAAAGAAGGCATAGTTCCCAATCGATAAAACTATTGTCTTTCAGGGTTCACACGAGGCAATAGCACAATCTTCCCAGTAGATGGCGTCATTAGCTCAACAATGAGGCAATTGCCCCCCAATCCTCCGGCCCCACCCTGCCCGCAGCCTTCTGAAAGTTAGCTGCTCTCCTCCATCTATACAAATGACACAGTGCCCACTGTACTGTCCTCCAAGAGGCTAATCATGTTTTGATTTGGCTGATGCATTTTAATCAATTACTCAATGACGGTAGTGAGCAAAGTAGTCGAAATATCTTCAGAGGGAAAAGACTTCTCAGACCAACAAGGGTCATTATTTATGGATTGTTTCTTAAAGGAAGTCACATACAACCACTTTATGATGCTGATATTGTGTTAGTTAATATTGTGTTTGGTGAATCAATTATATTTTAGATAGAGAAATATCTTACACTTATCCTGGAGACACATTCTTTTAGGATGTTGCCACTGAAATATTTTTATAATCAAATTTTTGCCCCATGTTCTTATTCTTTTGTTTTTTTTTTTTTTTTTGTAATCAGAGAGGCAGTTCTTTTAATCACATAATTTAAAAAAAGTTGTTTGTCAGAGCCTTCTATAAAATGTTTCCTGGGACACAACAATTCACACCAGTCATTTCAAACACTCATTCAGGTCATTCTTTGGTTTATGTGGCAAAGAAAGGAAGAATTTGTCTTTCTTTACTATAAAAGCAGGGACCTCACTTGCCCCCATACGTTTTTGGAGGAATGTTGGAGAAATCTTGTTGAACTATTTAAAAAAAAAAATTCTTACTCTATCCTAGTTGTTCAGGAGAAGTATACTATGAAAGGGCTGAATCATGAAAGAGGCATCTGGTCGACAGGGGCTATGACAAGTGAATTAACTTCTAAATAAGATTCATTTCATGTTTTTCAAGTTACTTGAGTTCCCAATATTGTGAACATCCACAAGCCAAATGGTAAATCAGCAATGCTCTTTATTCAGGGGCCTACCTACCTATTAAAATGTCCAAAACTTTCCACTGAAATAAATAATGATTGCACAACAGACTATTGGGCTAGCTTAGGAAATCTACCGAATAACTAACAGATTGCTGCTCTTTCTCTATGTTAAGCAATAGTGTTCACTGCCTATAAAAATCGTCGTTTGTGTTATGCATCCAGTTAGTAAGAGAGAGAGAATGGGGAGTGAGAAAGGCAGATGGTCAACAACAACAACAACAAAACAAGCGCCCACGTGCAAAGGAAGGCAAGGTTTGCTTGTTAGCATTCAAGAGATGATAGGGTATGTAAGGAAGTAGGTGTGAATAACAGACTTGCTCATGATACTCACTTCAAAACTTCAAAAAGAACATCCTTACTAAGAATAAAAGTTACTGTTGAAAAAATGTTGAAAGAATTGCATAATAATGTTGGAAGTACACATTCAAAAGCTACCAAACAAAACTCTTTCAGAGAATTATATAATCTCTGTTGGTAAAAACTGTATTCCAACCAATAAAAGAAATTGGAAATTGAGGCCCAAAAAATAGAAGAAAAGACAAATCAGCATCACAGACAATTTTTTTCCCCACAATTTCCCTAGATTTTATGCTTTAACTTTTAAACTATATTAATATATTTTAATTACGGTATGACCGGTATACAGAAAAGTATATATCATAAGTGCACAGTCACATGAATGCTCACCAAGAGAACATATCTTAGTAACCAGTACCCAGACCAACAGACAAAATATAACCAGTCTCTAGAAGGCGCCTTGAGCTCTCTTCCAGGTACTTTCTCCCCAAGGTAATCATTCTCCTGACATCCATCAGCGTAGATCATTTTTGCCTGCTTTTGTACTTTCTATAGATGAAATCATATAGTATATACTTTTTTGTACTTGACTTATTTTGTTCGACACTGTTTGTAATGACTCATCACTATTTTTATGTGTTGTGAGACCATTCTCATTGCTGCATATGTGAGCATACCATGTGTGAATATACCATGATCTATTTAACTATTTTTATCTGTATTTATCTTGGTGTGAACATACCATGATCTACTTATCTGTTGAGGGGGCCCTAGGTTGGTTTCCAGTGTTTGGCTATTTTGAATAGTGCTGCTGTAAGCAATTCTCTTGGCAAGCTTAAGTACGTCATTTGTGTTGAGCATATATCTAGAAATGAAATTTTTAGGGTAGAGGGAGTTCATACATTCAGATTTTGTAGTTATTGCTAAATAGTTTTCCAAAGAGATTGCACCTACATTAGTCAAACTCTCAGCGGAGAACTTAGAGTCAAGTTTAAAGTTTCCTTTACTAATCATCCGCCAATCAGGAGAGGTTTGTAATGCTGTTTCCAGATGGCCAAGATTCTGACTGAACTTGGAACATCAATTAGGCTAAATGACAAATAATCCAAAGGAAATGAGTGACCACTTTGAAGTGCTTTCTCATCAACCACAAACATCTATTTCAACCTAAATTAAAAAGGAAAAGGAATAATACTAAGCCCCGCCTTGTAGCTTTGATAGATAATTCAAGTCATTTGGCCATGTTACATTTTTGAAATGCTCTGTAAAATATGAGTACACTGAAATGGCCAGAACTCTTCAGCATATTATCAATGAGAGTGCATTCAGTGCCCAGTCCCACAGATAACGTTTCCCATTATGAAGTTTAAGATCATGTGTTCACTCCAAAGATTATTTGGCTTTTGTGGTAGCCAGAATAATGGCCTCCCAAAGATATTCACACCCCATGAACATCTTATGTTATCTTGCATGATACAAGGATCACTTCATATAAGATTGAGGTAAGGACCTTGAGGTGGGGTAGATTATCTTGAATTATTTGCTTGGGTTCCATGTAATGACATGAGTTTCTAATAGCAGAGGACTCTTCCCAGCTGTGGTCAGAGGGAGATGAGACAGAAGCAGGGTTTGTGAAATGCAAATTGTTGGCTTTGAAGCCAGAGGAAGGAGCCCCCAGCCAATGAGTGTGGGTGGCCTCCAGAAGCTGGGAAAAGCAAGGAGACAGCCTTTCCCTCAGAGCCTCCAGAAAGGAATGTAGCCCTGCTGATGCCTGGAGTGTAGCCCAGGGAGACCCTGTGGACCTTGACCTGCAGAACTGGACGGTTGATCCATTTGTGTCATTTGAAACCATCAAGTTTGTAGCAGCAATGGAAGAGTCAAGCTGAAAGTTTAATATTGTCTAAATATTAAATATTGTTTAAATACAGCTTAAAACAGTGCAGAAATAGGAGCGCTAAATGTCCTTCTGAGCTAATTTCAGAGCAGCGGTTCTTAAACCCACACGAATCACGATGGGGAGAGCCCAGCCCCTCACCAGCTCCTGGGGACGAGGGCTCGAACACACTGGAAGAGTCGCTGTAGGTGTTGGAGGCTTGTTCCGAGAGCTTCTTTTTGCCGCTTCCTTCGGATGACTTGTGTGATTTCTTCTTATTTTTCACCAAAATTTTGTACATTAAATCCATAGGGCTTGGAAGAGGAACTCCAGATTCCAGCTAACAGAAAAGAAAAGTATGTTTTTTAAAAATACTGCCCCTTTTTCCAGATTCCCTTCCCAGAGCCCTAACACAGCTTAAGGATACCAAGAGTGTCTAGATTATTATTATTTTTTAAATTTTTATTATTTTGAAGTGGGATCTCACTCTGTCTGGAGTACAGTGGCATGATCACAGGTTACTACATTTGGCTAAATATTTTCGATTTTTTTTTTAAATGGAGATAAGATCTTGCTATGTTGCCAAAGGTGGTTTCGAACTCCTGGACTCAAGCAATCTTCCCACTTCAGCCTCCCAAAGTGCCACGATTAAAGGCATGATTCACTGAGCCCAGCCTAGATTATTCTTTACTATCTTCAGTACCATTCACTGAACTGTACTTAGTGCATCCTGTATGACAGCTGGCTCATAACGCTTCCCTTTTTTTTACATCAGAGATAAGTTTTAGTTACCATACTCTTATTTTCCCTCAACAAAATCTGCATGAATAAGACCATAGAAATGGACTGGTAAATCAATGTACTAAACCTGAGCTTTCTGGAATTTTCCAGTGGACCATGCTAACCCAACCATCTTGATATAGGACAGATAAGAAGGCCCTGGCCTGAATTTTCAAAGGAGAGAAGCCAGGCATCTGCTAGGAAGAGTTGGTAAGGATGGGCAGAAACTTCCAGGCAAGTCCATGGAGTCAACTTTCTAGATACAGCTTAAAAAACAGGAAAGTCTCCATCCTGGTAGGAGGTGGTTTAGCTGTGCATGTCCTTGACCTCAGCAGAAGTGGTGACTCCAGATTCCCCTCGGACTAGGTGACTCCAGATTCCCCTCCAGCCCTGAGATTCAAGCTGCCATATTTGTAAGCCCTATTTCTAGTGTTTCAAGCTTGCACATTTAATGGAAAAATCAATTTCCCGTGAGAGGGTTATTAGATATTGTATCAGAGAGCATGTGTGTGAGCCACGAGATGGGTTATTTTTAGAGTCTATCGAGTTCCTAAGTTAGTCCTAGAGACTCTTTGCTTGCAACGAGTCTGGAGGCTGGGATGAACTCACTTAAGGATGTGTACATACTGGACAAAGGGGTCCAGGAGAGAAGAGACTACTTTAGGATATTTCTGCCGCTTTCCTTCCCAAAGCAGGGATGTCATCACGGCAATGGGAGACCTGAGTTTTGCCACACTAACAGGTGCATGCAAAGAAGGGGGCAGAAGTCAGCAGCGACCAACCAAGAAGTCACTGAGCCACCTGCAATGCCCCATTTTGCTGACTTAATCATTCCAAAGGGGTATGATGAGGTTCCCTGGGAATGATCATAGATAGCCCTGTCCTCTTGACTGTCTCTGTGGGCTAACCTTTATTGCTGGAGATTTTGTACTCCTGACTGAGTCTCTTCAGGGAGCAGAGGAGGGACAGGACTGTGGGAAGAGGAAAAGAACAGATGCATTTCCCCTGCCTTCAGCAGGGCCTATTGCCAGTATCCTCTTGGTCAAGTTCATCATCAACTGCATTAATCCTACTGAGAAATGTAAACATGGGAAGGAAGGAAGTCTCCCCTCCAGCCCCATTCACAATAATACGCACAGTGCTTCAGGGGCAAACATCAGTACAGCTTACTGGGTATTTTTCCAGCGGCTCCATGAGGAGGGCATCCCCAAAGATCAGTCGGCAGTACTCAGCCATCTTGGCTTGTTGTTTTGGGCTAAGGAGAGAAAGACAAAAGAAGGCA